>PVHX01026099.1:0-21309 GCA_004024805.1 Geosciurus inauris
AAATTGGATAATCAAATACAAGAGGCTTACAGGACATCAAATGTATAAAACCACAACAGATCTACACTAAGTCACATCATAATGAAAATGCCTAGTATACAGAATAAGGAGAGAATCTTAAAAGCCACAAGAGAAAGAAATCAGATTGCATATAGGGGATCTCTGCAGACCTTGCAACCCAGACCTTTAAAGCTGGAAGAGCTTGGAACAACACATACCAAGCTCTGAAAGAAAATGGATGCCAAACAAGAATCTTATATTCAGCAAAATTAAGTTTTAAATTTGATGATGAAATAAAAACCTTCCAAGATAAACAGAAGTTAAAAGAATTTACAGTGAGAAAGCCTGCACTACAGAACATTATTGGCAAAATATTACATGAGGAGAAAATAAAAAACAACAATGAAAACCTGCAAATGGAGAATCTACACTAAAGGAAGGATCAAACAAAGGAGAAACTTAGTCAAGTTAAAAAATGAAAATAAACCAAAATGTTTGGGAATACAAACCATTTATCAATAATAACACTGAATGTCAATGGCTTAAACTCATAAATTAAAAGACATAGACTGGCAGATTGGATTTTTAAAAACGACTCAAAAACATGCTGCCTCCAAGAGACTCATCTCATAGAAAAAGACACTCACAGACTGAAGATGAAAGGATGGAAAAAAATGTATTACTCACATGGACTGCATAAACAAGCTTTCTCATATCAGATAAAGTGGACTTTAAATCACAGTTAGTAAAAAGGGATAAAGAAGGTCATTTGATACTGCTTAAGAGAATCATACATCAACAAGACATAAGAATCTTAACTATCTATGCTCCAAACCATGGGGCAGCCATGTATGTCAAACAAACCCTTCTCAACTTCAAGAATCAAATAGACCACAACACAATAGTACTGAGTGACTTTAACACACCTCTCTCACCACTGGATAGATCTTCCAAACAAAAATTAAACAAAGAATCTACAAAACTCAATAAAACAATCAATAATCTAGACTTAACAGACATATAAAGAATATTCTATCCTTCCACAAGGGAGTACACATTTTTCTCAGTAGCACATAGCTCCTTCTCCAAAATAGATCATATGCAATGCCACAAAGCTAGTCTTAGCAAATACAAAAAAGTATAGATAAACCCTGCATTCTCTCTGACCACATGGAATTAAATTAGAAATTAGTGACAGTTTAAAAAAAAGAAGCTACTCCAATACCTGGAGACTCAATAATATGTTATTGAATGATGCATGGATAACAGAAGATATCAGAGAGGAGATAAAAAATTCTTAGAGGTAAATGAGAACTCTGATACAACATATCAAAATCTTAGGGACACTATGAAGGCAGTGGTAAGAGGACAGTACATTGCATTAAACTCATTATTTAAAAGAAGAAAAAATCAAAAAATCAATGACTTGACACTACATATCAAAGCCCTAAAGAATGAGGAACACACCAACAATAAAAGAAGTAGAATACAGGGAACAATTAAAACCAGGGCTGAAATCAGTGAAATTGGAACAAAAGGAACAATTCAAAAGATTGACAAAACAAAAAGCTGGTTCTTTGAAAAAATAAATAAAATTGACAAACCCTTAGCCACCCCAATAAAAAAAAGGAGAAAGAAAACCCAAATTACTAAAATTCATGATGCAAAAGGAAATGTCATGACAGAATATGCTGAAATACAGAGAATAATTAGAAACTATTTTGAAAATTTGTACTCCAGTAAAATAGAAAACCCTGATAACACTGACTAATTTCTACAGGCATATGACCTACCCAAACTGAACCAAGAGGACATTCACAAATTAAACAGATCAATTACAAGGAAAGAAATATAAGATACTATCAAAAGCCTACCAACCAAGAAAACCCTGGGACCAGACAGATTCTCAGACAATTTCTACAAGACCTACAAAGAACTAACTCCAATACTCCTCAAATTATTCCATAATATAGAAAAGGAGGGAACCCTTCCAAACTCATTCTACAAGGCTAGTATCACCGTAATAACTAAACCAGACAGAGACACAACAAAGAAGGAAAATTTCAGACCAATATCCCTGATGAATATCAATGTAAAAATTCTCAATATAATTTGGACAAATCGCAATCAAAAGCATATTTTAAAAAATAGTGCACCATGATCAAATAGGGTTCATTCCAGGGCTGCAAGGTTGGTTCAATATATGGAAATCAATAAATGTAATCCATCACATCAATAGAGACAAAGATAATAATTATATGATTTTATCAATTGATGCAGAGAAAGCATTTGACAAAATACAACACGGTTTCATGTTTAAAACTCCAGAAAAACTAGGGATAGTAGAAATATGCCTCAACATTATAAAAGTAATCTGTGCTAAACTCAAGGCCATCATCATCCTAAATGGAGAAAAATTGGAAGCATTCCCTCTAAAACTGAAACAAGAGAGGGATGCCCTCTTTCACCACTTCTTTTCAACATAGTCATTGAAACTCTAGCCAGAGAAATTAGACACATGAAAGAAATCAAAGGGATACAAACAGAAGAAGAACTCAAAATATCTTTAATTGCTGAGGATTTAATTTTATACTTAGAGGATCCAAAAAATTCCACCAGAAAACTTATAGAATTATTAAATCAATCAGAGACATTGCAGGATATAAAATCAACATTCATAAATCAAGTGCATTTCTATTCATCAGTGATGAATCCTCTGAAAGATAAATCAGGAAAACTACTTCATTCACAATAGCCTCAAAAAATAAAATAAAATACTTGGGAATCAATCTAACAAGACAGTTGAAAGACCTATACAATGAAAACTACAGGACACTAAAAGAATAAATTGAAGAAGATCTTATAAGATGGAAAGACCTCCTGTGCTCTTGTATAGACAGAATTAATTTTGTCAAAGTGATCATACTACCAAAGATGTTATATAGATTTAATACAATTTATTTTGTTAGATTGATCTGTGAGCTGTCTTAATAGCTGAAATTATGTATGAATTCTCTGGGGGTTTCTATTTAGAAAATAGAAAATATTTATATTTTCTATTTAGACACTTTAATGACAAAAAAGTAAAGCCATTTTGTTCTTTCCAATCTACTTTCTGCTTTGTTTTTTTATTTGAATGTTGCTAAAACTATAGTCTGAAATATTTGCAATTAGAGTCTTGTCATAACATCAATTTTAGTGGTTAATGCTTAAATTATTATATGATTAGAGATGATGTTTGCTTCAGGATTTTTGATAGATGCCTTCAGTTAAGGGAGTTTCTGACTATTTCTAATTTGCTAAATTTTTTTTCATGAATATGTGCAGAATTTGGAAAACTTCTTTTTCTGCTGCTGCAAAGATTATGTAATATTTCCCATCTAGACTGTTAGGATGGTAAATTACTTTGTTGGATTTTCCTAATATTCAATCATTTTTTTTTATTTCTGGTATGAACTCTACTTGGCCATACATTTAGTGACGAATTCCATTTGGCAGTATTGTATTATGCTTTTTACTTCTATGGTCTCTAGTAAGATTAGTCTATAATTTTCTAATTTTGGATATTCTTAACTATGTTTCTGTTACCAGATGAGTTTAAGTTCTATTCCTCTTATTCTTCACATTGAACTCAATCTCAAAGCTTCCATAAGATTCTGATTCCCTTTATGCTAAAGGTACTGGGAGGATAGAGAAAAATTATTTTTTATTACAATGTAATGTTTTCAGTGATTAATGATATTTTTAGATTTTTTAGTTTGTACTTAAACAATTTTAGCAATTCATATCTTTTCTAAACAAGTGTACATTAAGTCTAACTTCTAATTATAATATTAAATTACTACCCTTTTTCTCTTATAATTTCACTATAATATGTATTTTCTTATATTGTATTAGGGTTCTAGAGAAACAGTAACAATATGTAAAGAGAAATATTTATTTAATCACTTGACTCAGGTGATTGAGGGTGCTAGAAAACCTAAAATTTTCAAACAGGGTCACAAGCTGGAGACCTAAGGAAAAGTTAATATTGGGGCTGGAGACCAAAGATAGTTTAAAGGCAGTCTGGAGTTAGAAACTTTTCCTTAAGTGACCTATGTAAAATTTTTCTCTTATACCCTTTAACTGATCAGAGGAGGCCCATCCATATTTTCCAGGATAATATGCTGCAAAAGTTTACTGATTTAAGTTAAGGTTATCTAAAAATGCTATCACAATGACATCTACATCACTGTTTGACCGAATGATCAAATAGATATTATGGGCCAGCTAAGTTTTCATATAAAATTAACTATCACAATCATCATGTTACTATTTCATTGTTAATATTTTATTTAACTTTCTTTGTTTGAACCACAATTTTGATATGTTTTTAAAAATAATTTTCAGAATTCTTAATCATTTACTTTGGCTGTCTTCTTCATTTACTTCTTTAATCTTTTCATTAGTTTTCTTTACTTTCAGATTGACTAGGCCACAGGGTGCTCAGATATTCAGTCAACCATTATTCTTGGTGTTTTGATGAAAGTGTTTCTGGACATTAAATTGGTGGAATAAGTAAAGCAAATAGCCCTCCATAATTTGGGTGTGCCTCATTCAATCAGTTGAAGCCTGAGTAGAGAAAGTTTGACACTCCCAATAGTAAGAATTCTCCTGTTCCATAGCCTTCAAACTGCAATGATAGCATTCCCTGCTTGGTAGCCCCTGAATTGGAGCATCAGCTCTTTGTGTTTCTACAGCAGCCTGCATGCAACCTTTGGATTTGAGCTGGGATATTGGCTCTACAAATTTTGGATTAGCAGCCTCCACAATTGCCTTAGCCATTATTTATTGATTGTCTTTCTCAGGACCCTGAATAATACAGGGACTTATTCAGTTATTTTTTTAAATTTCTTGGTTCACTTACTTGGTACTCTTATTTTCATTAAGCTATTATTATTTTTAAATAAACATATTTGAGACTATAAATTCTTCATAGGTATCATTTTTCTGAAAGCATTTCAAATGTTTTTAATATGTCCATATCATTATTTACTTCTAAATATTGTCATTTAGTTTTAGATATATCATTATAATTTTAATTCATGGGTTATTCAGAGATCTTATAGTTTGCAGGTAATATGGGGGTTTTAGACTATTTTAGTTAAATATTTATTTTGATTGTCTTGTTGTCTAAAGAAGTCAATTATAATAATTCAATTTTTAAAATTATTTTTCTATGATTAATCATGTAGTCAATTTGGACACTTATACAACACACAAAAATCAACTAAAATGGACAAGATACCTACATGTAAGACATGAAAACCTAAATCTCCTGGAAAAAAATCACAGAGGAAATGCATTTTAGCTTTGGACTTGGCAATTAATTTTTGGATATCACACTGAAAACTCAGGTTACAAAATAAAAAATAAAAAAACGGGACTACATCAAATTGAAAATCTTATGCACAGCAAATGCAATAATAAACAAAATTAAAATACAACCTGTTGAATTGGAAAAATATTTTCAAATTACACAAAGGGTTAATGTTTAGAATTTATGAAAAGTACATACAACTCAATAGCAGAAAACAAAATAATTAAAATCTGGGCAAAGATTTGAACAGATATTTCTCCAAAGAATACATACAAGGACAAACAGGAATATGAAAAAATTGCTCAACATTGCTACTCATCAGGGAAACACAAATAAAAACCACCATGAGATATCACTTCACATCCATAAGGATGGCTATTATAAGAAGAAAGAGAGAGATAATTAATATTGGTAAGTATATTTAGAAAAAGGAACCCTTGAACAATGTTGGTGGGAATGTATATCGGTACAGCCATTATGAAAAAAATAGTATGGAGGTTCCTAAATAAAATTTAAAAAGAATTTTCACACAACCCAGAAATTCCTCTTCTAGGCATATTTTCAAAAATTAAATCACCTCATAAAGATACCTGCACCCCTATGTTCATTACAGTGTTATTCACAATAGCCAAGATGTAGAAACAATTTAAGCTGTTTCTTAAAGAATTATGTTGTCTACTTTCATTGTGGGTATGTTGATTTTTTTCTTTCTATTTAACTAGATTTTTCTGTACATACTTTGAGGCTATGTTGCTGGTAAATATATGTGTAGTTATATATTTTTGGTAATTTGTTAGTTTACCAGTATGTATTCTCTCAATCTCTAATGATACGGTTCACTTTACTTTGCATTTTGTCTTAATAATGGCATACTAGCATTATTTTACTTTGTAACTTCTTACTATTACAACTTTCTTCTTTGTGTTTTTTTTTTTCCCAGTGCGGCAGATTGAACCAAAGGTCTCACATATGATAGGCAAATGATCTGTCACTAAGCTATACCCCTTCATGGTGTTGGTATCACAGATGTAATATTCACTTCTTGTCATAATAGTATTAAAAATCCCCTCAAAATTTCAACCTTTTTTTTTCTACCAGGGATTGAACTCAGGGGCACTTGACCACTGAGCTGCATCCCCAGCCCTACTTTGTATTTTATTTAGAGAAAAGGTCTCACTGAGTTGGTTAGTGCCTCGCTTTTCTTGAGGCTGGTTTTGAACTCATGATCCGCCTGCCTCAGTCTCTCAAGCGGCTGGGATTACAGGCATGTGCCACCACGCCTGGCTGAAACAACTTTTAATAACAAGCATTATTTCTTTATTTCTTATCCATGCATGACTCTAAGTTATCTGGGATTCTGGATCTATTGTAGGTTTGGATGGTATCTATACCAAGTCACAGGTTGTGTCCACACATCATCTCTTTTTAGAAGAACACCTACCCAACCATGCAGTATCATCTTTGTAGGACTACCATAACTAAGTATCACAGATTTCATGACTTACAAAACATAAATTTATTTTTCCCACCATTCTATAGGCCAAAAAAGTCTGGGTTGAAGGTATTGGCAAGGTTGATTTCTTCTCAAGTCTCTCTGCTGCCTTATACAAGACCATCTTCCCCTGGAATATACAAATGATATTCCCTTTGTTTATGTTGTGTCCAGATTTTGTTTCCTTAAAAAGACAAACATCATATTGATGAAGGCTAACACTAATGATCTAATTCTAATGTAACTATCTCTTTGAATACTTTGTCTTCAAATACAGTCATATTCTCTACTAATGAAGTAGGAGTGGTAATTAGGATTTGAGGATATGCATTATTTTGGTGTGACACATTTGAGACCACCACATGTGCTTTTCTTTTCATAAGAGGACAAACAAAATTCCACAAGTATATTTAAAATCTCTGTTCCATTCAGATCTACTAACATTCCATTGGCCAAACTATTTAAGTGATCAGTTCTACTATCAGTAGAAAAGGAAAATATACTTTTCTCCAGTAGGAGGATTGGAAGGCACATATCAAAACTGTGAATCAGAGAGAACTGTAGAATTGGAAACAATAATGCAAGTTATCATATTAGGTAGTCCTCAAAAGCTTGGTCTGGGAGGGTAAAATAGATTCTAATTCCATATCTGCCACTAAGTTATTTAATTCTATATGCCTCAATTTTCATATCTGTAAAATAGGAATAATACTATTTTATTGTTTTATTTTACAGATCTCCAATTCTTGTTTTCTATATTATTGGTATATGTATGTGTTTTGAATCTATTTTATTCTATATTCCTTTGCAAGTATTATAATATTTTGTTTTTCTATCATGCACACCAATTTCTTTACTAGGCATATGACTTCTTATGCCACATTTCTTCTTACTGGTTTATTTTCCTTCATATTGACATATATAATTTAGTAATTATTCCAGGAAAGATCTGTGAAGAGTAAATCCAATATTTTTGAATGTGTAAAATACATTTATTTTAAAATAGCCATGTAATCATATTTTGGCTGAGACTAGAATACCAAATTTGACTGTTTTTTTCTTTAAAAATACTCTTTTTGGTCTCATTTTTAATATTTATAAGATAATCACAATTTTACAATATACATATACACATACTTATGTCAATACCTACACACATGTATCTAATATTGGATGGCTTAGAATTTAGTAAGATTCCAGTAGTATTTTTTGTGGCACTGGAAATTAAACTCAAGGATGCTTTACCACTGGGCTACATCTCTAGCCTCTTTTATTTTTTTATGTTGAGACAGGGTCTTATTAATTTGCTGAGACTGGCCTTGAAATTGCTATCCTCCTACCTCAGCTTCCCAAGTCACTGAGATTACAGGGGTGTGCCATCTGTAATATAGTAGTGTCTGGCTAGTAATTTTTTTCATTATTTTTTTGTGTTAGAACCCACTGAAGATTTGAAATGTAAAAATTCATATATATTTTAAATTCCAAAACATTATCTGCTGTATTCCTCAGTTTCTCTAATTGATTATCTTTTTTTTTCATTCTTTCTTATCTATTTTCACATCATTTCATTTCATTTTGGTCATTTCTGTTGCATTCTTTGTGATGTTTCCAGATCCTTCAGTTTACTAATTTCTTACTTTGGCTATACCCAACTGATATTCAACCCCCTCACTGAAAATATTTCACTTACTTCAATAACTATTTTTCATTAGTTGATTGTAATATTTATTTTTTTTACTTTCATATCTATCTTTTACATTTTCCATACAGTCCTAACAAGCTATTGATTTCAAAAGGTTTTTGTTATTTCACATATCTCTTGGATCATCTTGACATAGGAACCTTAAGGACTTTCAGGGTATTTTTTCTGTCATCATTTTCTTTGGATGCAAAATACATTATCAACTGCATCTTTTGATTTTCCTTTATGGTGGTTCTTTTCTTTGTGGGGTTTTTAATTTTTCACAGTAACCTCATCTTCAAGGGGCATTTGTTTAATGGGAATCAAATGTACCTGGGTCTTGGGAACATTCCTATGTAGTATATTTTGTTAGCATTCCATGAATTTCTGTAAGTTACTTTGGTCTTTGATTTGTTTTTTAAAAATAAATGTTTATATTAATTTAAATAAATATTTATATTAATTTTTTTTCAGCAGGGTGTTCCTAAAGCATGAGTTCAAATCCTATGCTTATTTGGCAATGACTTGAGATATAGGGCAACTCTCATTCCTCTGGGTCCTCACATGCCTATTGTTTAAAACAAAGAATTTCATGTTCAGAAAGGATGATAGATGAAGAAACAATTGCTATTAAGGTATTCATTTATTCATATATTTCTAATAATTCCAAAGAGGAGAGGCATGCTATGTCATGGCACACCATGCCATACAATGCCCAGTGAAATGATACAATATAGAGATTGCTTGAAGGCAGAGTGAAGTTGAGGATAACTATGAGCAAAAACTTTTATAGAATTTCTCATGGAATGAAATGGGTGAACGTAAACAGTCTTAGAACTGGCTAGTTTGAATAATTTCAATGGGTCTGGGCACAATATCTTCTCCTAGTTGTCTATTATCTGGCCCTGGGGTAAATGGAATGGGATGATAAAGTGTGAGAGACTAATAAAGTTGGTTGTAGATATGGGCACTGTAATGGTTGGTAAGAGTGAAAAGTGTGCTCTAGATGAGCAGTTTACTTTCTCCAGGAATGGTCTAATTCCTAGGAAGGGAAGTCTTTCAAGGGTCTGTAAGGGTCCAGAAGTAAGTTTCAGAATATAGAAAATAAAACATATGGTTAATATACCCCTTATACCCCATCCCAGACAGTAAGACTTCTTGACTCTTTCTTGGGCCTGTTGTACACATGAAAAAGCCCTTTAAGATGCCTGCCTTAATAAAGAGAGATCCATTTCAGCTCTTTGCTAAAAACCAGGGCCTTAAATTTCCTCTTCATTTTAATGTTAAATGTCAAGTTTCTAACTCTTAAAGTGAATCTCTGCCCCTGCTTTCTTCATGAGCCTTCTGACTTTGGCTCCTTCTTATTACCCTGGCCTATTATTCCTTATTTTTTCTGGTACTTCAATGTTTCCTTTACTTTGTTTTATCTTTACCTGTACTTACTTTTTAATACTATGGCAGTGGTTATTATATTTAAATCTAGTGTATAAATGTATTTACCGCCGAAACAAGGATTCTATTTGTTATCTTTGTTTCCATATTGACTAGAGTAATTTCCCTTTATTTTCTGAGTTATGCTGAAGTAGTGCATTCTATTTTAAGTGTATGAACTGATGCAGTTGAAAGAACATTTTAATTTTTATAGTATATGATCATATTACAAATGTGTTTTTGACTCTCTGAAAAAGTAAACTCTGCCCAGCAGGAAGCTGCAGTTATGCCATTAAGTTGTTAATGTGTTATTTGGGAAGTCACTCCTTGTTCAAAATGTACTTCAAATGAAAAATAAATATGAATAAAATGGAGCAAAATATCTTGGAAAATGATAAAAATGATCAAAAGTTTGAAAAAAAAGAAGTTACAGATAAGTGCTAATTGTGATTGAAGGGAGAAGAGTGGATCTGCTTTATATAACTATTTAGTAGACTATTGACAATAACATTTTAAGGTACCTTTTAATCCAGGCATTTTTTAAATCATAACCTAGTGGAGCTAGCATGTTGTAAAATTATTCATTTATTTAATAATTCATCAAGTACTTATTGGGTTCAACTATGTTATGTTGGCAATATTCATCAATTTTGACCTATCAAAATGGATATTTAATATGGTTGTGGATAAAAGTAGAGGTACTAGTATTTACCTTTTCAAAAAGCTAGGCACTGCAGATATTAATATTAACAAGATGCTTTTCCTGCTTCTGTAATCCATGAGGGAACTCTGAAAGATAAAAAACAAATACACATTGTTTAGAATATAATGAATGTTATAATATTTGCTTATGCAAGAAAATGAGTAGAATAGAGGTCTCTGGAAGAGCTTATAGGGAGTGAGGGAGAGTGATTGATTCAAATAATATGTGGAAAAATCATTGTCAAGGGGGTTATTTTTGTACTGGATCTTTTTTTAGTTATATATGGACACAATATCTTTATTTTATTTATTTATTTATTCATTTATTTATTTTTATGTGGTACTGAGGATCAAACCTGGCGCCTCACACATGCTAGGCAAGCACTCTACCAATTGAACTATATACCCAGCCCCCCATACTAGATCTTGAAGGAGGAATAAAGATATTCCTAAAAGGACAATGAGATTTTAAAAATCATTATATGTTCAGGAAATGTTTAATATTACTATGATGCTAATGTAGATTGAATGGAGATGAATGGCTTAAGTTGAGAACAAAGTTAAATTGGTGTCAGTAAAAGCCTTATATGCCAAACAAAAGGTATTGTATAGGTAATAGAGAATAATTGAAAGATCTTAAGAATTAGCCAGATCGAATATTTGTGAAGTATCTAGAAGCAAACTAAAGAATATATTTGAGGAAAGAAAATAGGTAGCAAAAGACACAAGTTAATAAATTATAACATTTAGTACAAACCCATTATTTACTTAGCTATTTTATGCTAGTTGCTTTTTATTTTATCATTATAATTATTATACAAGATTGGTATTCTTCACATTTTGTAGATGGGTTAACTTAGGTAAAGAAACACTAAGCAGCTAGACCAAAACTTAGTTAATACATAGTCAAGTTTGGATTTGAACCTAGGACTATCTGAGGATAGACACTAAAGTAGTTTCAGGGGAAACAGAAAACACATTTCTGAGAGAAGTTCCTCAGATAGTATCAGTAAGACTTGATAAACAATTGAATATGGAGAGAAAAAAATTGATGTTTTTTTCATTCAATCAAATATTCATTAATTTAGTCAATATTTGTAGAGTACCTGCTATGTTAGACACTGTGTACTATACATGGTGTTCTATATATGATATTGAAAAAGTAGGACATTCCTAGCAAAGGTGATTGGACTGAGGGTAATGTCATGAAGTGGAATAAAGTAGGGAGAATTACAAAGAGATTTTAGGGGAAGAAGATATTTATGTTGAGTTTTCAGATCCTATTAGAAAAAATGAGAAGGATATGTCCATGGAGTAGTTAATAATGAAAGACTGAAATTTAGATATTCTAGCTACAGATATATAATGAAGAGTTATCAATGTAGAGTTAGCAAAAATACGGAAACAAATGAAATAATTGAAGCGATACATAAAATTGGAGATGAAGATCAGTGTCATAATATAGGTAAAAATGGCTATTTAGAGGAATAACAAAAATAGCTATTTCCCAGAAGCCAAGGCAAGGGACACTTTGAAGAAGAATACAATAGAGGAGTCAAGGGAATCAGTAAGAAAATGTATGTATTAGATTAGACAATTAGATGATAATAGGAAATTGTATATTATATCAATATTAATTATATTGTGTAATATTAATTAATTGTGTATTATATCAATCAAATCGCAAATCTTTTTATATGTTCTATAAAACTTAAAGTGCTACGCATGGATACTGAACAAGTATTTGTCTAGTTAATAAATAATATGGCCATTTTACTCATGTTGAATTTATTAACAAATGATGTGGATTTCTGCAGAAGCTATTCATCTTTAGGCTTTCCTATAAAAACATTAGTGAATGTGTATATTAGAAAATACGGGGCTGAGATTGTGGCTCAGCGGCAGAACGCTTGCCTCGCACATGTGAGGCACTGGGTTCGATCCTCAGCACCACATAAAAACAATAAATAAACAAAACAAAGATATGTTATTGTTTTTTTTTGTTGTTGTTGTTGTTGTTTTGGTACTGGAGATTGAACTCAGGGGCACTCGACCACAGAGCCACATCTCCAGCCCTATTTTGTGTTTTATGTAGAGACAGGGTCTCACTGAGTTGCTTAGTGCCTGGCCGTTGCTGAGGCTGGCTTTGAACTCCCGATTCTCCTTGTCTCAGCCTCCCTAAGTGCTGGGATTACAGGCTTGCGCCATCGCGCCCGGCAAAACAAAGATATTTTAAAAAAAGAAAATATCACTCTTCCTCCAAAATAAGAGGATATATTCTTCTAGGACGTTGAACTCTGTTTTACTTGGCTATAAAATTTATTGGAATTAAGAGCATTTCCTTTACTTGCAGTTCAGTAGTAAAACTTCTCATTTGTATAGCATTTACAGATTTTCCCATCACCTTGATGTTGTTATGATTTGAATATGAGCTATCCTACAAAAACCCAGGAGACAATGAAACAATGTTCAGAGGTGAAAACAGTAGATTATGAACAGTAACAGTAGATTATAACAGTAATTATGATTATGATTATAACATAATCAGTGCATTAACCCATTTGACTGATATATAATTTGAAGTGATTGGTGTACTGGATGATAACTGTAGGCAGGTAGGGTGTGACTACAGGAAGTAGGTCACTAGGGTATGTCATTGCGTTTGGATTTATATTTGGTCCGTGACCCTGCGCTCATGTTCTCCCCCTCCTCCTTCTCTTTTGCTTCCCAACTGCCATGAGTTGAGCATCTTTGGTTCACTATGCCCTTCCATCATGATATTCTGCCTCAACTCCAGCCCAGAGCTATGGAATTGGCTTACCATGGACTTAAATACTGAAATCATGAGCCTAAAATAAACTTTTTCTCCTTTATGTTGCTCTTGTTATGGATTGTGGTCCCAGTGACCAAAAAGTGACAAAAAGAGATGGGCATAAATTATATTAATCTTCAGGAGAAATCATTCAGATACATTTTATAATTCCAATTTTAGTAATAAAATAAAAACAGTCTGGGAGAATTTAAATCTTTTGTGAAAGGTCATCCAGCTAGAAATATGAAAACCTAAAGCTCCAAATTACATGCTTCATCACACAGCTCTGTTTGCCTCAATGCATCTCTTTCTCTTCCTTTATTCTATAATCAGATGTTTGTATTGAACTCTGTGTTAAGATATTATATTTATCTCTACTGCAATTATAAGTAAATATAAATGATTTATGTCTTTGTCCAGTTAATCATGTTCTAAAACCTTAGATAAATTTGCACCTATTATATTGATTAAGTTGAGTAAATTCAGCATTTATTCAGCATTGATAATTTATGAAAAATTATTAAATTCAGATGTTTGCATTTACCAATACATAAATTCAACTTTCCAAAGAACCTGAAAAATTTGAAGTTTTCAATTAGTTAAGTAAAAAAAAAAAAGTAGATCACAAGAGTAGTAATAACTGAAAGCAATTAAAAAGAACAAGAATTATATTAGTCTCATATCCACACAAGATGAAGTGTATCAGGCTATAATTCAAATAATCGCCTTTTTTAGTCCTTCTAAAACATTAAAAGGTAAAGATGTATGACCACAATTCTTTAAAGAATAATGTAGGTTATATGTATGCATTAAGCAGACAGTAGACTTGTCAATAAAATGATGAAAAAGAGACTATGGAGGGACTGGGGCTGTAACTCAGTGGCAGAGGGCTTGCTTAGCATGTATAAGGCACTGGGTATGATCCTTAGCACTGCATAAAAATAAACAAATAATAAAGGCACTACGAAAAAAATTTTAAAAATAGAATATGGAAACAAAGAACAAAGGATATCAAGGGATAAGATAAAAGGTTATTTCTGGGGTGTAAATCATATTCATATTGGTACCTTCGAATTATATGCAGAAGAAGAAGATTAATTTTTAGCCCTTGATTGATAAGCTAGAAAACAAAAAAATTTTGTTTGTTTTAGACCCATTTCTCAAATCCTCAGGAAGACAAACCTTGTTTATATTTTTTAAAAATTTCAAGAAATATTTTCCTCTTGAATTGCTAAAACTTAACCACAAAAATGTATATTATAATGGGTAGGCCAACTCTAACTGGTCAAGTAAAGACTAACTTTATTGCTATTTGGTATGGGGATATTGTGGAATAGATTTCTTCTATTTAGTTGGTTTTATATTTCTTTCCAACCTTGCCAACTAATATATGCCCTGATTCTGTCAATTTAAATGTGAAAATGCTATACTGAAGAAACACACTTGAAAGAAAGAAATTGTAATGTAGTACGATGGTAATGCTTATGTTTCTTCTCAAAGGGATATTCAATTTTAAAGAAACAAGATAGTATTAAACTAGAAAATAATTTGTCTTATACTGAAACTTTGAAAGTGTCATCTGTTTCAACTATAGTATTATTACCTGGATTATTTATAAAAGTTTATTAGATATATAGATAGGTAAAAAGATTTATTAAATATATTAGATATATTTTATATTATTCAGCATATATTATATATAGAAATATACATCACTTTTTAAAAAAATTTACATGTATGTTTATTAAATACATTACCACAAGAGGACATCAGTTGAGAGTATAACAACATGATAGAAATATGCTGACAATGTTATTGATGCATTATTACTGAGAGAGAAGATTACTGCTAAAAGACAAACTTGATCAGTTCACTTCTGTATTTAGTTTCAGGCAATCTAGGATTCCTAGCAACCAGATAGCATCAGCCATTTAACATAATTAATAATCATTTGGTGATTTGCTATTATACTGCCAAGACACAACCTGAATCTAGCCACATATAAATACAAAATTGATTCCATTGCTTAATAATTGTGTCAAAGGGACAGTATTTCTTAAGTAGAAATAAAATTGTAATTATTATTTATTAAAGTAGAAGTAAGTCAATGCCATATATCTCATAAATTAAGTAAAATTTAAAACAGAACATCATCAATATTTGTAGATTACTTTAAACCTCCCAGACATTACTTAAAACTTTTAAATTCAACTTAAGCTTTTTATTTATGCTGGGAAAATTCCCCTATGTATTTGCCAAGTAATACATCATCTATTTGCTAGGGACAAGAAACTCTTAACATTTTTTAATTCCAAAAAAATATGAAAAACAATGAATACCTATAATGTGCTAAGTACTATTTAAGGCAAAAAAATCTATCATGGAGCTTGCATTCTAGTAGGTAAAGACACAAAATAGTAAAAGAAACATGTAAATTATTATATGCTAATATATGCTATGAAGAAAAATAAAGGAAGAAAGAGAAACTGAGAGTATTAGTTATACACTTTTGAAAGGCCTGTTCAGGGAAAACCCAATCATACAAATAGAATTTAAGTAATTTTAAAGGAAATAAGGTACCTAATCATGCACTTATAGAATATCATTCCAGGAAGAGAGAACAGATATTCCTGAAATAGTACCATGACTGTGGTTTTCAAGATATTGAAAGGTGGTCCATGTGAGAAATGGAGTGAGCAAAAGTGGGAGATTATTGAGACAGAGATGAGATCAGAGGTTGCAGGTAGCGCAGATAATTCAGTGTTTCAGGCCATTCCATGATTTAGAGCATGTATTCTGAGATGCGTAAGTTTTATATAGCTTTGAGTCAAAGTGTAATTAACTTGTAAGCATTAATCTTACTAATAAATGAAGTGGCCAATTTGCTTTGGCCTTTGCCCATCTATGTTTTTTTTTTTTTTTTTCCCAACATAACAATTGCCCTTTTGTAATTAATTTAAAGGAATTTTTAAAGAATTGTTCTTTTCTCTGTGTTGAAATAGACTATTGGTAAGCAAAGGCAGAAACCCCCTTAGGAAGTTATTATATTAATCCAGGTGAGAATGATGATAGAAGAGATTGAGATTGTAGCAATGGAGGTGGTGAAATGTAGTCAGATAAGGATACCTTCAATGATAGAACTATTCAGGTTTGTTGTGTGTACTGTGAGAAAGAAGTCAAAAATGACTGTAAAAATTTTGCTCTGAACACCTGGAAAAATGGTATTACTATTAAGTGAAATAGGACATAATTTCAGTGGCTAAACTTTGGATATGATATGGGGCTCAGTTTTTATTTCCTTAAATTTTGCTTGTGTTTTAGACATCTAGTGAGACTTCTAATTAGACCTTAGGTGTCGAAGCCATCCAGGCTACAAATATAAATTTAGGATTTGTCAACAAGTTGATGGGAGCAATGCTACAATTCAATACTGGCATCAACCATCTAGAGCTATCACAAGGAATGCAAATTAAGGTCATAAATCCTCCCCAAGATTTCTCTTATTTTAGATGCAAATCATGGGCTTGAGACTTTTCAGTCCATCTAGAGGTTTGAGCAACTGCCTGCAAATTTGAGGGTTTTCATGCCACCCTCTGTTTTGATAATTTGCCAGAACAACTCACAGAAAACAGGGGATTGCTATAATTGTGATCATCATTTACTATAAAAGATACAAGTCAGGAGCACCCAAATGAAGAGACAATTACACACACAGAGCTTCTGTGCCTCTGCCTTTCCCCACACAATTAGGGTATCCTTCCTCTGAGCACATCAATGTGTTCACCATATGTAAACTCCACTGAGTCAATGTCCAGAATTTTTATTGTGGTTTTATTTCACACAGCATGACAGAATTCTTGTTCACACAGTTGAATTCAACATACTGACGTCCTATTCTTATGAGAGTTCAGTCTATGTTATTTGGTTCAAAATCAAGCTCTTGTAATCCCAAGGACTCAGAGGCTGAGGTAGGAGGTTCTCAAGTTCAAAGCTAGCCTCAGCTACTTAACAAGGCCCTAGGTAAATTAGCAAGAACCTATCTCAAAATTAAAAAGTAAAATATAAAGGGCTGAGAAAGTGGCTGTGGTTAAGTGCCCCTGGGTTCAGTCCTCACAACCAGAAAAATAAATGAATAAATATAAAAGTCTAATTCTTTAACCACACAGTTTGTCCTTTTAATATAGACTGTTCTCATTCTTAATCATCATTAGCATAAGCTTTCTATGCTCCCCATGACTGACCTTGTTACCATAACCTATCAGGGCCCAACAGGAATAACAAATACAGTCCTATCACTTGGGAAATTCCAAGACTTTAGAAATTACCATCAAAAAATAATGGACAGGGGCTGTGGCTGTGGCTCAGTGGTAGAGCACTTGCGTAGCACATGTGAGGCACTGGGTTCAATCCTTAGCACCACATAAAAATAAATAAAATAAAGGTATTGTGTCCATGTATAACTAAAACAATATTTTTTAAAAAGAAATAATGGACAAAAAAGGAAAAATTCTTTATGGTACTTAGGGTTTGGTCCTGGTTCAGATTACCTAGGAAATAAGAGAGAAGATGTGCGAGGACTAATTGCTACAGTACTCCAATATTAAGAGGTCAAAAACATCTATAAGCAAAAATAACTGATGAAAAAGGACCAGTAAACTCATAGGATAATTAGGTGAACTGAGTCTCCTGGAAACTGAGTGAAGAAAGTATTCCATAGAGAAATAATAACTAATTAAAATGTTGTTAATAGGCCAGATATGATGAGGTCCAAAACATGACTATTGAATATTGCAGGATGTATTTCCATTAATTATCTAACAAGAACAATTTGGTTGTGTGATGATAGGGGGAAAATGTGATTAGTATGAATGTTAGAATTAGAAAATAAGAATTTAGTTTATTATTATTTGTATACATTTTGAAATTTTTCTATACATTTCTCTTCAATGTAATACTTCCAAAATAAATTTAAATAGATTTTAAATAAAGAAAGAAGGAAAAGAGGTTATAGATGAATTATTTCAAAGAATTTTTCCATAAGGATGAGAAAAAATGTGACAGTAGCTGGTGGGGAAAGTGGAGCTCAGTTTTTGTTTTATTATACTTAAACAACAGAAATAGTAATATATTTTTCCTGCTGATTTCAGGTGGTAGGAAAAAGGGGAGAATCACTGGAAGAATAATATATTGTAGCTGAAGGGAGATGACATCTCAAGGGCCAGTGAAGAAAGAAGTCTTAACTAGAAGCATGGATTTGCACTTACAATAACAAAAAAGAAGGCAAAACGTGGGCACAGATGCAGGTAGTTAGGTAGACTGGGCAGTGGAAGCTGATAATGATTTTTATTTTTTTTCTGTAAAGCAGGTATCAAGGTTAACAGATGAGAATAAGGGTGATGGGGAGGTTTGAAGGTTTGCATAGAGAAGTAAACATGTGAAATAGTCATCTAGGAGAGTGGGAGAGTGAAAGGACTATGGAGATGGAGTATGAGTGCTAGCCAGCATTCACTCCCCACTTGAAGTTCATGGTCATGAATTTGAATTGAGACCATTAAGCATTATTATTTTTCTCCAGCCACATAAAGCAGCTTTCATATAGGCACCTGTTCAGTTAGTGTTGTATTAATCCAAAGTTGTGGGTTTTTTTAAGTGAAGAACAATATTATGGAGCAATGTGGTAGAGAGTATTTTCAAGTTAATGGTTATACCTATTAGAATTTAAGCTCAGAAAGTAGTAAATGTTAGTAGCAAAGGCTTACTCAATTATTTTACAAGATGAAGTGGCAAATTTAAGTATTTTAGTATTTACATGTATGGCTATTAGTGCTGTTCCTTATAACCAAGGGCCATTTGGTTTTAAACATCTTATTTAATAAATTTATGTAAATAGCAGCATATTTTAAGGGATGAATTTGAAAATAAAGTTAGTTGTTCTTATCTTTCAGTTTACTAAAAATATTCTTCAATATCATTTGTTATGGTTTATATTTGTTATCTCCCAAAAGCTCATATGTGAGACAATGCAGTGAAGTTTAGAAATGAAATGATTGGGTTAAGAGAACTTTAACCCAATCATTGAATATCATTGAATTAATCACCTGATATATATTAACTGGTAACTGAAGGCTGATAGCGTGTGTCTGGAGAAAGTGATACCCAGAGGGCATGCCTTTAGGGTGTATATTTAGTGAATTTAATTTACGCACTCAGCTCTCCAATCATCATGTAAGCTGCTTCCCTCAGTCATACTCTTCCATCAAAGATCTGCCTCACCTGGAGCCCCAAGGAATGGAGAAAGGTGTTTGTGGATTGAGAAATCTGAAACTGTGAGTCCCCAAATAAACCTTTTCTGCTTTAACATTTTTCTTGTCAGGTCTTCTGTTCACTGCAGTGAAAAATCTGATTAAAACACCATTATAACAACTAAATGCTGACTTCATTTTTAGAACTCACAGCTCCAAAATAACTATGTTATCTGAGTTTTATAAATAAAGACAGTTTAGGTCTGGTGTATAGTTCAGTGATAAAGCATTCACCTAGACTGCACAAAATCCTGGGTTAGATCCCTAGCAATACACACACACACACATATACATTTTAATTTGAAAATATTTTCCTTTCTCTACCATTGTAAATTCAACCAGAGTCTTTCTGATAACAGATAGTATAAGTTTTGTTGAACAGCTCAAGTTTTTCCATTTTTTCTCCATACTTTCCTAAACTTTATCAAATCTATCATTAAATTAAATGAAATTAATCAACCATACAGTAGCTGGCTAGTAATGGTTGTTTATATTTTCAGAAACAAATTATATCCTTACAACTATTTATAGCAATAAATAATTTCATAAGTTTTAGTAGTAGAGAAAAATCAAACATGAAATGAAATCTCAACAATCCTAAAGCAATATATATTTCTGTCTTTCCTCCAAATTATTATTTTCTAATTGTGGAAAAAATTAAGTTTGTTTATCTTTTCCCTTTTTTCTTGTCATACTATATGCTATATGTCAGGTGCTAACAAGTTAAGAAGAAACATATTTTACAGTTAACTTGAAGTATGATAGGCCAGTCAAAATAGATTTCAATTCAGAGATAAAGAATTTGAAATTAGATATCATTAAAATTATTTTGTAACATTCATTCTAAATTCTGAATATTTTCTAGGTTTTTATATTTCTTATTCATGCAACATAAAAATGCAATCTAGAAAATAAAATTCAGTATAAAGTATATATGTATATTTATATATATGTTTTGTGCTAGTAGGGGATTGAGCTCAAGATCTAATGCATACTAGTCAAGTGCTCCACCACTGAGCTATATTTCCAGCCCAAAGTTCAGTGACCTTAAAATTCAAAACAAATAAGTTGTGGCTGTGTTGATGCATTCCTCTTTTGTTCCAAAAGCAGGTTGAAAGGATAAATTAAATGAAATGATGATTTAAAAGACCAGAAAAAGAAACTATGTAACATTTTGTTCAATCATAAACCAATCTATGGATGGTAAAAGAAATGTGTAAATGTTTTTAATTATCATTTACAATAATCAAGATGGCTTCTAAAACATCAGAAGTCCCTGTGACTCTTCACAAAGTAGTTGTAACCTACTATATAAATTTCTAAATTATTCTGAAATAAAAATAGTATTTGTTGTGATTTTTGAGAATTATTGTAGCTGTCTTACCTAAATTGCCACTAGCACTTAAGAATTCAAACAAAAATAGCATATATGATTTAGGGTTGGTAATGTAGCTCAGTAGTTTATTACATGCCTAGCATATGAAGGGCCCTGTGTTCAATCTCCAGTACTGCAAAAAAAAAAAATATGTG
>PVHX01026100.1:0-21305 GCA_004024805.1 Geosciurus inauris
CTACAGTAAAGCAGCCACTTCAATGTTTATAGCAGCACAATTCACAATTGCAAAACTGTGGAAGCAACCCAGATGTCCTTCAATAGATGAATGGATAAAGAAACTGTGGTACATATACACAATGGAATATTATTCAGCAATAAAAGAGAATACAATTATGGCATTTGCAGGCAAATGGATGGAACTGGAAAGCATTATGGTAAGTGAAGTAAGCCAATCCCAAAAAACCAAATGCCGAATGGTCTCTGTGATTAGTGGATGCTGATGAATAAGGGAGGTGGGAATGGGAAACATAAGAGAAATAGAGAAATACTGGACGCGACATGGGAGAGGCGAGGGGCAGGAAAGGGGAATGGGTATAGTAAAGATAGTTGATAAAAAATATATATAAATATATATAATATACTGTTCATTGAAAGTGCATATAAAGATGTTTAATATGAAGAATGTAATCTGCTTATAATTTTGTGCAAAGTTAGAAAAATTATGATTTTAACAATATTTTTTCTATTTGCCTCAACAAATGTTTTCAGTGAATAGTGTGTACAGCTTCTGAAAATTTGTTTTTTTCTGTTATGTATTAAAATTCAACTTTTGAGAAAAATTAAAAAAAAAAAAAAAAGAGTAGACCTGACATTTTAAAATAGTTTCTAATGCTATCAAACATTTATTTGGATAAAGTGAAATCATCATATGAATGATTAATCACTCCTTAACTTTCTTTTTCACTTTAAATAAGTATTATTTTAATTGCAAAATGAAATCAAAATTTTAAAACTATGATTTAAGTGATAATTTTTCAAAATCTGTTATTTACAACTGTCTTATTCCATTGGGACTACTATAACAAAAATTCCAGAGACTAGGTGACTTCAATGGCACACATTCATTTCTCACAGTTCTGCAGACTGGGAAAAGCATGTCACAGGTTAGTTCTGCTCCTGATGAGGGGCCGAGTCCCACTTTGCAGATAGAATCCTTCTTCTTGTGTCTTCCCATGGTGGAAAGCAAAATAAGAACTTAGCTCTCTCCTATCTTTTCTAATAAAGACATTAATTCCACCCATCATGAGGAATCCACCTCCAGGACCAATACCTCCCAAAGTTCCTGTCTCCAAATGCCATCATACAGGGGATGAAAGTATCAACAAATTTATTTGGGGAGAACACAAACATTCAGCCCATAACATCAATGATTCATGGAACATTGCATTAATATTAGGGATTGTGGCTTCCACTCGCTCTCACCTTCTCTCTCACCTTTCATGATTATACTCGCCAGCTGTCAAGTTGCGAGCTATGCTATGAAGAAGCCCATATGGTGAGGACTGGAAGGGGTTCCTAGTCAGAAGAGTTACTGAGGACCCCTAACCTTAAAGCCATTCAGGAGCTTGACTCTTCCTGAGCTTGGAAGCCAATCTTCCCCAGTCCAATCTTCAAAGGAGAGAGAAGTTCCAGTCATCACTGTGCTTCAGTTTCATGAGGAATCTGAGGCAAATGACTCATTAATGAAGCCATGCCAGGATTTATGATCCACATACTATGAGATATTTTAGTTCATCTAGGATGAAACATAAAAAAAAGCACCATAAATCAGGTGGCTTATAAGCAAGAGAAATCTATTTCTCACAGTTCTAGAGGCTGGAAAGTCCAAGATCAAGGCCTTGGCCTATTTGGCATCTGGTGAGGGCCAAACCCCTCATAGAAGTGTCTCCTGACATGTGGGGAGGAGTGAGGCAGCTCTTGGAAACCTCCTTTACAGGGGCACTGACTCCATTCCCCAGCTGGGTCTCCTTTACGAATCACACCTCTAAGCCCCACCTCCCAATGCCATCACCTCGGGTTAGGCTTTCAACATAAGACCGTGGGGGGATATAAAGACTCACACTACAGCATGAGATCATAAATATGAATTGTCTTAAGCTACAAAATTTGTAGTCATTTATTATATAATGACAACCAATACTAGTATGGTTATTAAAAATGAGATGGGAGAAAAATATATATATACCATTAATCCTAGTAAAAATTACTAGAAT
Source organism: Geosciurus inauris (assembly GCA_004024805.1). NCBI lineage: Eukaryota > Metazoa > Chordata > Mammalia > Rodentia > Sciuridae > Geosciurus > Geosciurus inauris. The sequence continues at coordinate 2,039 of PVHX01026100.1, forward strand.
ACACTATTTTACAGATAAAGAGAGGGCAAAAAAGAAAGAGAAAAAGAACTGAGAGATATATGGAGCAGAGAAACACTTTGAACAACAAAAATAAATATGGAAAATAAATACAATGTGTTCAAGAAATTGAACACATTGTAGTAACTATTATGCCCCAAGATACTAAATAAATAGTATAAAACTATCAGGTACTATATTAGGCAAAATGCATTTATGTCAAAATGGACCCTAAACAGTAATAAAAGAAATAACCTATGAAAATTAACATATTGCAGAAAATAGCATCATGAATGAATTGTATAATGCAAAAATTAATCGATTCAACATGTGGGAGGATTCTAACATACTAAGAATAGAAGAAATTATTCCCTAAAAGCTGTTACACAGAAGCTAGCCTGGAATTAACAGCTAAACCAATGTGTTCTCCTGTTGATTATAAACAATTTTACGGAACATCCACACCAGGCAAGATTGTAATGTGCCAACCATACAACAGGTCCTATGCACCTTTCTCCTACCTTGTATGAATGACTGTTGTTTCTGTACTAGCTAGTTTTTAGTTCTAATAAAAGTTTTAAAATGTGCAGACATAGAACTGCTTCTACTGTTTTATGTTTGTATTAGTGCATTATACTTATAGATAATATTGGAGTCCATTTTGACATAATTGTACATGCATAGAGTATAATTTGTCCCACTCCAGTCCTCAATACTTCCCTTTCTCTCCTCCTCCCTCTCACTGCTCCCCTTTCTCTACTTGTCTTTCTCCTATTGGTTTATAGATTTTTGTTAAATTAGTAGTTCATTGATATGCATAAAGATGACATTCACTGTGGCTTACTCATGCATGTACATAGCATACTTTGGTAAATTTCATTCCACCATTACTTTTCTCATCCTTTCCCCCACCCTCTCAATCCTCTGCCTCTGTTACACTAATCTCTCTTGTATTTTTATGGCATTCCCCCGCCCCCATGATTTTTACTCCTTATTTTCGTCTAGCTTCTGCATATGACAAAAAAAAAAAATTGGACCCTGGACTGTCTGATTCTGACTTATTTCACTTGGAATGATGTTCTCCAGTTGAATCCATTTATGAATGCATAATTTCATTCTTTATGGCTGAACAAAATTTCATTGTGATATATTCTACATTTTCTTTGTCCATTCATCTGTTGATGGGCACTTGGACTGGATCCATACTCAGAATTGGGCTGCCTATACTATGCTAATTTTATTTCTTTTGGATAAATAGCAAGAATTGGGATAGCTGGGTCATATGGTGATTCTATTCCTGTCTTCTGAAGAATCTCTATACTGCTTTCCAGAGTGGTTGTACAAATTTTCAGTCCCACCAGCAATGTTTGAATATACATTTCTGACCATATCTTCAGATTTATAGTAACAAAAATAACATGGTATTAGCATTAAAATAGATGTAGTTGGGACAGAATAGAAGATATACAGACAAGTCCACATAAATACAATTATTTGATTCTTGATAAAAACATATGTTGGAGAAAAAATAGCCTTTTTGACAAATGGTGCTGGGGAAACTGGATATTCCTATGTAGAAAAAAGCTGGTTCCCTATCTTTCAACCTCCACAGAAGTCAAATCAACATAGATCAAAGACCTAAGATTTAAACCAGAAACACTGCAAGTGCTAGATGAAAACACAGACTCAACACTGCAACATATTGGTGCAGACACTAACTTCCTTAAGACTTCTAAAGTGTAAGAAATAAAACCAAGAATCAATAAGTGAGATGACATCCAATTAAAAAACTTCTGCACAGCAAAAGAAACGAGAATGTAAAGAAAGAGCCTTCAGAATGGGAGAAATCTTTGCCAGCTGCTCCTCTAGCCAGTGATGAATATCCAAAATACATAAAGAACTTGGAAAATTTAACATAAAAAGCAACAAATACCCCAATTAACAAATGGACAAAAGATCTATACAGACACTTCTCAAAAGAAATACAAATGTTCAACAAATATATGAAAAAAAATGTTCAACATCCCTAGCAATCAGGGAAATGCAAATCAAAACTACATTGAGATTTCATCTCACTGTGCTTCTATCATCATGTCATCCTTGGCGGAACCACTAGTCTTTCAGTCTTCCTCAAACCACCTAATCCTGTAGCCAGCTCACTTCACATCCTGCTATTAGACAACACCCAGCCCCATCATGTGTTTGTTATCTCCTTTGTTTCAATGACTTAATAAGCCCTGTTTTAGTTAACTCTAGGCATGTTCCTAGAGGTTTGGGGATGAAGGTCCCAACAATATTTTTCACAATTTCAAATCTAAGGCTAGCAGCATTATCAATGATATATCTTGAAGCAATTTAATACTGTTAAACAAGGTTCAGTGGATACACTTAAAAGAATAGAAACCACAAAATTAAGTTGAATTAGGGGACCTCAGCTTTCTATCAAATCTAACACCCTTTCATAAAGACAATGTTGATGAGTTTCTAAAACATAATTTAAGACAATGAGATTTTGATCAACATTAACTGGTTTTTTGCCTGACAAGAAAAATATTGCCTTTTCTAAATTTCTTCAAAGCATATATTTTAAAAATGTCAATTATTAGTTTATTTCAAAATCAACTAATTTTCGAGAATGCTGGAAGCTTCCAAGTTCAATATGCCTTCTATTATATTTCCTTTAACTTTTTTTGTAACTCTATTATAGTCCACTAGTAGAATAAAATGGCATGGTATCTGATGTTTAAACATGTTAATTTTTTCTAATTTGAAGGAAAAAGTTATATTAAATGAATTATCTCTAGTTCTTGGGTATTATGGTAAATGTCCATGGTAGTAACATAGATATGATTTTTCTAGACAATAAGGTGTTTTTATAATAGTTTTTTCTAATGCAGTCATCTTCCACATTTTTCTTATTATTTTACTTTTATAATTTAAGAACTAAGAAAAAAGTATTCCTATATTAATTGATATCCTTAGCATAAAATATAATGAATTCTACTATAACATCACATGTATTTTTAAAGATTTCAGCTTTCTGCAAAAGAAATAATGAATCTTTATGGAGTATAAAGGAAAAGGCAGTTAGAAAATACTACTCAAAAAGCTAGTATTACAAAAAAAATAAGAAAGAAGATTAATAAAAATAGTGGCACAAATTTGCATCTTAAATTCTTAATAAAAGTAGAAATGCTATGGTAACCTATATTTTACCTGTAAATGATTAAAATGAATGCCCAAAGTTTACATTTTATGAATTTTTGTAAAGTAATGAAGCAGGCTTATCTGAAGTCTAATGGGAATGTCTGTGTCTCAAATTCTACACAATGACCTGGACCAGCTAGTGGTTGTCAATATGTACATACACATGTCTTGTGTGTTTATATCCCTGCAGGTTCAGCAAGTTCAATTGTCTAGTTAACAGAATGTTTCTTGCAGATGAAATCATACACAAGCAAACATGAAATTCATGTTATACTCAAATTGTTCCCAAATATATTAGTCACATTGAAACACATTTGTCCTCAAAACAGGAATTAAGGCAAAACTGACTGCAACATCTTTCTACTTGGACTTCGGAATCATAAAGTTTGAAAACTAATGGAAATTTGTCTCATTTCCTCATTTTGCTTCTTTGTGTGACTCATTCTTCAACAGAACAATAATTCTGTTCGTTCCTAAATTGATTTAATTTGATATAATAGCTCTGAGTTTAGCAATCCAGTCCTTTTGTTACCAGTTTTTCTCTGACCTTGACCTCCCTGCCTTGCTCTTGAATACATTATTCACCTTAGTACACAATTTTGGTAATTGGTCCTTTCCACATATTTGAACCACATACAAAATCATAATGGCACTAAGGATCAGGTAGGAAACATTCCCAGAAAGATTATATATAATTGTCTAGTGGAATATTGCCTTTGAATGAGATGAATGTTCATCTCCAGTAATATGAAGACTAGAGAAACAACTTCAAGATGATTTAATTCCCCTAACACACTGATGGCAGAACTTACCTGAAAATGCCCCTGTTATCTGATTAATGCAGACAGGATCAACTCTAGTAACAGCTGGCCATCATGGTTGGTAAACATTATAAAAGAGGCAAATCTCTGTATTTTATTGGCATTAAGATTATTTCAAAGAGAAAAGACAGGAAGACTGGAAATAAGCATTTCAAGAATTTAGCAGGGATTACCTTGATTTATACAAGTTTATTTATTTTGGAATTTTTTCTAACTTCGTAATTTTGACTTCTTTATTTATCTCCATACTTTGCTTAAAATTCAAACAAAGAAAATACTTACAATGTGTATGCTTGTAATTGTTCACTGAGTACAGTTTGCCCAGTCAGTGCTTTCACTCACAGGCTCAGCTAGTGTCCCTGTTTAGAGCTTTGAGGTTGAACTGTCTCTATTGGATGAAAAATGAGTTTAGAACTCACAGCTGCTTAGTTGGGAATTAAGAAATTAAGAAATGACATTTTAAGGAGGTTGTTTCATAAGACCACTGAGGAAACATGTTATACTAACTTATTATCATCTTGCTAACACATAGTCTATCATGGTTGATGCTCCTGCTTCAAAAAATTTAATTTTAAAATTCTCCAATTTCAGAAAAATTTTCAACAATACATAACTCTTTCAGTGACTTTATTTTTTTAACCAGTAAAAGTTTCTTTAGCATTACATCATGAATACTCATTGCTGGATTTATTTCAACTCTCCTTAGCTTTCATATTCAGATTTAAGCTCTACATCTTGGGACATGTACACTAACTGGATTTTATAAATATATAATTCTGAATTCAAATTTTTATTAATTTTAAACTTAATTTAATCTATGATCCTAATTTCTTTCTTGAGACTGAGATTACATTTGAAAAGGAAAAAGTTTATTACATTATCCAGATATCTTTCCCCAGTGCATTTTTGAAACCTTAATAAGCTATGTACCAGAATCATTTGAAAAAACAATGAATTGAATCAAGGGAATATCTTCAGTTCTGCAAGGAGAAATCAAATAATTACTTTCTCTTAGAAAAATGCTAATCATTCCCCTTCATCTTTCAACAACCACTTTTTAATTTCTTCATCCGGTATTTAATGCTCCAAATAATCACCTCTCACTTTGAGGTCATTTAGATCATTTATGAATGCTAGGCTGTGAAACAGACAGTAATAAAATATAAGTTTAAAAGACACTTCTTCATGTACTTTGAAACCTAAAAACTCTTGAAAGATTTAGGTTCACAGTATTTCAGATGTGTTGAGATTTTACAAGAGAAAAATAATTTTTATGAGCTTTATTATTCTGTAAAAATACCGGGAAAGGAAGTAGGAAATTGATGAAGCAACCTAAAAATAGGGTTGACTTATCTTGGGTGATTTTTTGAGGTGATTAAGATGAATGTTAATTAGACTGTAGACTGCAAATGAGATAATATGATACAACTGGGATTTTATAAGTGAAGAACAAAGGAGGCATTCAGAGAATCAAATAATGAATATAGACCATCTGGACATTTTTTTTCTCCTAAAGATTAAATTTTAACTAGAACCATGCCCCACAAATTTGAAGGAAGAAAAAATAAGGTCTCCAATAACACACTTTCACATAAAGTAGAAAAATCTAAGCTTTGAAAAAATGCAAAAAAGAATGAAGAAATAATAAAATAGAATAAATTAAAATGAATTAGGCTGCATTAATTCAGTTTTACCCGCCCTTGTCTGAGAAGCTAGCCACAGTGACTATTTCTAAACCACGTTCTACGACAAGGTTGGCTTGTGGACTGTGAGTTTCAGAACATTTGGTATGCGAGGGGAGAAGAGGTACTAGCTTTGACCTCAATACTGAGACTCTTGGAAAACTAAATATTCAACGTATTTCAACATATTTTCAATATATTTTGCCTGGTAACATGAGATTTTATGAACAGTTTTCCCCTGGGGAAGAGCTATCCATCTTCGCACTACTGAGGAGGAAAGTAACTTGTGATGCAGCCATCATGGTATTTGAAGGTGTCAAGTAAATGGGTGTGGTTTTTTTGGTCTGTTCTCCATTGTTTTTGTTGGGATAAGAGTCAACAGCAGGACTGGAGTTGAAGCTCAGTGGTAGAGTGCTTGCCTAGCTAGTATAAGCCACTGGGTTGGATCCTCAGTACTGCAAATAAATAAATAAATAAATAAACAAACTAACTAACTAACAAGCAAATAAACAAATGAGCAATTAAAAATTTTTTTAAAAAATTTAAAAAAGAATCAACAGTACCCTTTAAGTATAGACCCTAAGATTTGGGTTCAACTTATACCTAAATCAGCACACAAAATTTTTTCTTTGTCTTTAAATTCACAGAAGAGATCTCTGTTTGTAATGTAGCTTGTTTACTTAAACATCTGGTTATAACCCTGGCCAAATTGCACACTACCCACTCTCTTCTTTAAATCAGATATGATAATTAAAAATAAAATGTGCATTTGTGATTATTAGGTATACAATTCATATTTCTTGGTTCTGTCTTTTTAAAATATGTTTATGTACTAAGTGATTTGAAATTTGGGGTTTAGCGCTAGATTGTTAGGTGGTAAATGTTAACTTTGAGCAAATCACTAACCTTCTCAGTACCTAAACTTGAGGTTGGTATGATTAGTTTGATTCTAATAGTGTTTAGAATATTGTTTGATACTAATTCAGCCCTCAACAAATACTAGTTATCATAAACTTGATTTATAATCTACTTTTAGAAAGTATTACTTTGGATGGTAAAGATACACTACATATTCATCACATGTGACTCACTCAATAAAAGTTGACATTTTTTTACATGTGATTGACATCTGAAGCATAAACAAAAGCATACTGCCAAGAATATATGGATTATTTTTTTGGAATTACTCTTATTATTAAACACTGAGAGTACACATAAAGTCATTTGAAATTTATATGACTTGCATTCTTTGAAACAAATGTGAACTCTTTAAAGTAGATGGTTTCAATGTTATATCCATGTAGGATAGCCACATCTTTATCCTGGGAAGAAATAAATATTTTATAGCTTATACGCACTATATCAAGTCATAGGAAATAACTGTAAATCAAAGGGAAAAAAAACTTCCCTTGCAATCATTCACATATAGCTCTGTGTTGTCGCTTAATCAAGCAGCCCTACACTTCAAGTTGTACAGCAGAGGCTTGTACTGTCCTCTGTTCAAGACTCCTCCATCACTCAAAGCTGCCTCTCAAAGGATGGCCAGTTTATATGTAGATAGAGGAGGGAGCCCTTCTGTAATACCATTTGAAGAACAAGAATTTGGAATCAAAACATATACATTTCCATTAGATATTTATAGTGAAAACAGATTTGGACATTGAAAAGCCCAATGGTTATATTTTATTTAAATAAATCAGGTGAAATATAAATGATATTTTTAAATCTTACATACTGACTGTAGCCTATCATCGTCACATTTCAGTCACTGTGACACAACACCTGAGATAAACAAATCTAGAGGAGGACAGATTTATTTTGGCTCACAGTTTTAGAGCGTCAGTCCATAATTGCTTGGCCCATTGCTTTGGGCCTGGAATGAGACAGAACATCATGGAGGTAGGGAGTAGAAGAGTCAAGGGGCTCACCTCACAGCCAGCTGGAAACAGAGAGAGGGTGAGAGTCCTAATGTGCCCTTCAGGGACACACACCCAGTGATCTCACCTCCTCCCACTGAGCCTCACCTCCTCCTATTTCAATGGCCTCTCAGTAGTACCATTGGTCACATTCGTAACCAAAACTCTGACACAGCAGATTTTAGGGGACACTCCAGAGCCAAACTATAATGTAGCTCTTTTGTGGAAAAAGACTCCCATGTGACTCAAAATATTCTTTCATAATTCTGCAGAAATATATAAAATCCCATAAACCCCATATAATTACATTAGATATAACAAATATATACAAATTCTATTTATATACTATATATTCAAAGTAATACATAATACATATATCTTATATAACTGTGCAATCATTAAATTCCAAATTAAACAAACTTTGTTAATCCAATGCAGTAAACAATGTTTTGCTGAGACTAAATCAATACTTAAATTTATAGATGGTTCTGACTACTATGGTGTATATACTCACGAGTCTGGCATGATTATCTCATTCATTGTGAATCACAATGTAATGAAGACTTGATTTTCTCACCATTTTATTTTACTTATAATTTCTGTAAAATCTTTATTCACATAATATACAGCATGATTGCCTAAAATGTGTCTAATATATTGAAATCACCCTGTTTTCTTCTTTTATGAGCCCAAAGCAATTAAAGTCATATCAGTTGGTGCTAAAAGACTGGTAAATGCAAATATAAACACATCATGATATTACATAATGATATTGTATTACAAAGTTATTCAAGTTATAAAAGATGGCCAGATTCATTTTAAAATAATTATTTCCACTGAAAGCTTTACATATACACTCAAGATGAACCACATTGTATAATCAGATGAAAAATGACCCCACCCTGAGTTAGCTCTGGAAAATTTTCACCTTATTGTGCCCTGTTCATTGTTTGTGCTTTGTGTATGATTTGCACAGTCAGCCTTACACTTGTAAAGGAAAAATGTGAGTACTGTGCAGATTTGATTATTTCTGAAAGTCGTTCTTACATAGTGACTTCTTTTAACTTTTCCTCACAATTTCTGGATGGCTTAACCTCCCTGAACCCTGCTCACCATCTCCTCAAACTCAGAGAAAGAACAAGCTTTATTTGACTTCTTCCTCTACATCCACAGCCCAGAAATAATTTCTGGGCATAAAGCAGGTTACAATCATATGAATAACCTCATTTGTTTCATTTCTCCCAAGGATCATGGTCACAAAACCTTTTAGTCCAATGTCTATTAATAGTTATTATACATATGTTTCCAGTTTTCTGTTTATGGTGGCAGGTAAGTTTGATAGTTGTGACTCAATCATAGACAAAAGTAGAAATATGGTAGAGCAAGAAGAATACGAGACAAATTCAACAATTAAACAAAACTAGCTCAAGGTAAAAATAAAATGCACCAAACACAGAAAGGTTAGTCCATTTTTCCTCTCAACCACTCAACTCTATACCTTAGCTCACATTTGTATTAAGTAAAATAAAAATATAGAGGGGCTGGGATTGTGGCTCAGCGGTAGAGCGCTTGCCTTGCATGCGTAAGGCACTGGGTTCGATCCTCAGCACCACATAAAAATAAAGATATTTGTGACCATCTACAACTAAAACAAATATTTAAAAAATATATATATAGAAAAGAGGGACTATATCAGGTGTTTCTCAGGTTCAGTGTATTTGAACAACAAAGATGTCATAAGCACATAAATCAGGAACCATGAGAAATATACTATTTTGAAGGATAAAACCCAAAATAGACCATGACTTCCTCTTATATTTCTTTCTTTTCTTTTTTTTTTTTAATTTATTTTTTTAGTTGTAGGTGGACAGAACTTCTTTATTTTATTTTTATGTGGTGCTGAGGATCGAACCCAGGGTCTCACGCGTGCTAGGCGAGCACGCTACCACTGCGCCATAACCTCAGCCCCCTCTTATATTTCTTAAAGTAATATAATAATTTGAAAAGTTAACTGTTTACTCCCAATATTATATTCAGTATATTTTCTTTCCTTAATGGTATAAGTATTTTCAGCCCAATTAGATTTAACTATTTTTCCTTGATTTATGAATCCAAAAGACAAAATTAATTTTTTAAAGGAGTATTTCCAGCATTGGTATGATAATAGCAGACAATAATTTATTCTATTTCCCCAGTTTTACAAATTATTTTAGTGATCCTCACTTTTTCCAATATAATGGGCCACGTATATCACATACATTAAAAAAATGAATTTTAAGGAAGCAAGGAATTTTGGTTTTTTTACTTAAATTTTAGTTGAAGTAATTTTAGTTTCAAGTTGTGTTTTAAAATAAAAATAATAACAACATGAAGTAGGAAAATAATGACAGGAAGAGACAGGCTTGATAAATGTTTAACACAAAAAATAGTTATCTTTGGGAAGCTATGGAAAATGATGAGGTACAGTGAGAGAAGTAGTAGAGAGCAATTGTTAAAATCATAGCTTTGGGTGTCAAATAAAAGTAGGCAACAATTTCAGCCTTGTCACACGACAGCTGATTTAACCTCACTCTTTTTTCCTATTTTGTGACCTATAGTGTTCGGGATGATTAAATGAGTTAACATTCCCAAAGCACTTAATAGTTCCTGGGTTATAGCCATGCTCAATAAAAGGTAGACATTGCATTTGTGACAGAGATGATGGTGATGATGATGGCAATCAGAAAATAACCATCAGCATTCAGGTAAGGATCCCTTGTGAGATAAGGGAATGAAAATCAATCACCTAGAATTTGGGAAATATGCTTATTTTAATATCTGTAGGCAATCTGGATTAACTCATTTTGTTCCATCATCCCAGAAGTGGAACACATAAAAACTTAGATATAGTGTAAAATATGCAATATAATCATAAACTGACAATAATAAGAATATAATTATACTACCATATAATTACAATGTCATGTTCTTAATATAATAATGTATAAAGTCTAGATTATATTCTCAAGTCTATTTTAATACTCTTATTTCCTTGAAATATTTGCAGAATTGAAAACCTGAGACTTAATGGGTTACTGTTGCAGAGATATCTAGGCTGGAGGTAAACATGCAGGGCTTCCATAAAGTAGGAATATCTAAAGCTATTAATCAAGAAAAGGGTTTTGAATGAGATGAAAAAATGACCAAGAAACTTTAAAAATGGTTTCATGTAAGGAGAGTCAAGACCACTCCTGGAATCTCAAGGAATTCTCATAGAACTAGAAGAAAAATAAAAGATAATGGTATCAGAGAAACTAGGGGAAATGAACTTAGTGATAATTAGGAAATTTAAAGTGCCAGGTGATGATGACATCTCTAGAGATTGAACACAGAGAGGACATCTTTGTTGTTGAAAACTGAAAGATCCCAGTGTTTCAAGGGCCAGTTTTGTTGAGTGTGGATAAAGAGGTGAGAGTTTAGTGGGGACTGAGTGAAAGGTACAGAAGCCAAATGTAGATCATCTTCACAACATCCTTTCTGTCAGCCCTGTTTTGTTTGTGAGGAAAACAGAAGCACACAGAGAACAAGTTACCTACAGAATCAGTTCATTAGCCATGGAACCAGTAAGAAAATCCTGTTCATTTCAGGGCCATTGAAATTACAACCCTCATTAATATATTCTATTTATTAAATTTAGCAAAATTAATTTATCCACATATAGGGAAAAACAAAATTCATTTCTCTTGGCTTATAGACAAAGTTCTAAACTGTTACATTACACATACACACTGATAGAAGTAAGTGACTTTAAAGTGGAGAAATTGTTTTAATATACTGTCAAAACCAAACTTAGTTACAGGTTATCAATTACATTAGAAGATTGTTTTATTGTGGGTGGCACTTCAAAGAAAAATTTTGCAAACAGGGAATGTAGCATTGTTATCCAATGAAAACTACTTCTTTAATTCTTAATACTGTAACATGGCTTCCAAGTTGCCCCTGGACATACCCTGTGTAATTAAATTGCACCTGCTCCTTGGAGGGATCATAAAAGCATTTACACTCAACTTATGTTTGTCCCTGCCTTTCCTCTAGCCCAGAAAGAAGCTATTTATACTACCTCAGTAATTAAGATGATGGGATGATTTCCTGAGAACTTATCCCAGCAATCATATGTCTAAATCTCATAGATAACTGGGCAAAATGTTTTAGGATTTCTTTAATCCATCAGGCTTTGTCAGACCAACTACTGATTAATCCAAAGCACCTAAGTCTTAGAATCTGACTTACCCCTGAGATTTTTCATTCCCTAGAACCATAAATAAACATAGGCTGTGCTGTACTGTTCATGCTATAGGAAGAAAAGGGGAAGATGATTAATGGAGTTGGTAGCTTCTATTTTCTCAAAGCATTCTATAAAAGACATTTTAGAGATGAATTCATACTATTATCTTTGAGGTACTTGAGCTTTTGAATGCTTAAAGGAATAAGCAGACCTCAGAATGGTGACCCACCTCCTCCAGCAACATCTTACCTATCTACAATTACCACCCAGTTAATACCCATCAGGGGATCAAAGCACTGATTAGATTAAAACACTCATAACTTACATTTCAAATCTAACCTTTCTTGCATTGTCTTGCACATGACCTTTTGGGGGACACCTCATATCTAAACCATAACAAATAGGCTACAAGTTGAAATATGCTAGGTGTATTCACTCAGGAGAGGGAAGACCAAAGGATTTGGAAGAATATTCATTGGAATGAATCTAAGCAGGGGAAATGTGAAGATATAAAGGGGATGAGATTGGTGAGAAGTTAGTTAGAGATTGGTGAAGTATCGATTGCAACCAAGTTAAAAAAAACTATTGGGGTCAGAGTCTCAGAGATATAAACTAGAAAGAGAAAAAAATGCTTAATATATTGATTCTAGATGAAGTACAATTATTGGTTACAACACATCCTTGGATATGAACTAGGGAGAGGTTTATGAGGGATGGAGAAGAAGGATTTTTTAGAAGAAATTGTAAAGAAATGGAGAATCTAGTGTAGTGAACACATTGTCTAAATGGACATTAAGATCACTAAGAATTGGGAGGTAATACTGGGTGGAATTAGATCCATAAGTTAAAATCTTCACAAAATGAAGGAGACTAATGGTTGAATTTAAGAATTGACCAAAACATGAGTGCGTAGTATTCTATTTAAACTGAAGTGTAGACTGTTGGGAGGGATTCCCAAGCAGTAGAACTGACTTTTAAAGAGAGTGGTGTGGTACTGACAATTAAGAGCAAAGAAGCAATTTCTGTATTCCAAGTTCAGCACCATGACAACAGTAAGAGAGAATATCAGCCACTGAAGAAAGCCTGACAGGAGATAATATTACATGGAACAGGGTAGGTTTTAATTAGGATAAGTTAAAACCATTCAAGGAAGAAGGCCAATGTACAGGGAATTCTGTTACTGATGGATTTTAAGATTCAGAAGGCAAAATGCACAGTTTGGTTCACTTAATGAAGAGTAAGGAGTGGGGTCATGTGAGGGGAACATGAGAGGGTGCACAGATCATTTAAGAATGAAGGACATGGGGCTGGGATTATGGCGCAGTGGTAGCGTGCTCGCCTAGCACACATAAGGCACTGGGTTCGATCCTCAGCACCACATAAAAATAAAATAAAGATATTCTGTCACCTACAACTAAAAAATAAACATTAAAAAAAAAAAAGAATGAAGGACATGTGCTGACCTGGAATTATATCATAATTACCAATGCAGTCAAGATCAAAGAGATCAGTGCTAACGAAGCAGATTGTGGTAGTGAGGTTATAGGGCTGGGGGAAGATAAGGAGTGCATCAGATGGACCAGTGGTTTTTCCGGGAATTTGCACAATTCTGGAGCTCCATCCCAGTTCTAGTTGATTTAGTGGGCATGGGAAAGGCATTGTCACAGAGAGCACAGAGACCAGAAAATTATTATCTCAAGAAGGTAGTCTAGAGTACAGAGTATGACTATTATGTGACTCTTGTTTACACAGGTACCAAAAAGAACAAGGAAGGAATGGACAACCATGAACTAATAACTTATAACCGATAAGATTATCCTGATATTGTAGGGATGGTTCAACACTAGGATTTTTTTCTTCAGTGTAGATTATTAAGCTATTCTTAAAAAGAAAATTTTTCTCGAAGGATGGTAGGAAGCATTTTAAATAAATATATCTGTTTGTGACCTTAACTAAAAATAGAAAAAAATTCACTTACAATAATAAAACTTAACTAACAGAAACATAAAAGCAATTTTATATGTGATACTAAAATTGTATAAATATTTCCATTAAAATAAATAGTGCACTTATTCTGAAACCAAAACTGCAAACATTTATCCTTGTATTGAAGATATTTAGTAGTTAACACAAGGAAAATGAAGAGTATGTGAATATTGGAAATAAAATGGCATACTGCCCCCATTATTATTATTATTATTTTGATTCCAGGGATTGAAATCAAGGTTACTTGACCACTGAGCCACATCCCCAGCCCTATTTTGTGTTTTATGTAGAGACAGGATCTCACTGAGTTGCTTAGAGCCTCGCCGTTGCTGAGGCTGGCTTTGAACTCGCGATTCTCCTGTCTCCCAAAGTGCTGGGATCACAGCCCCATTAGTTTTTTATATGATTGTAGACCTAGAAAATTCCAGGGAAACAACAGAGATCATCAAAATGGAGAGACAAATGAAGAATAAAGCACAATGTTCTGCAGAGTAATGGCCAGTTAGAACATACTATTAAACTTGTATTTTGAATAGCAAAACAATCCTTGGCATAATGTCCATATCTAATAAGAAATATATGTCTTCTATTAATAAAGTAACTAATACACCTTTCTGAATAACAAAAATAAAAGCTTGAATAATTAGAAAGTTTTCATTTCATTGATAGATACGCCTGATATTTTAAAGATGCCGTTTTACCCTGAATTAAACAGTAACTCAACAATTACTAGGTTATTTTATTTAAAAGAAAAATAACTATAAAATATGAGAGTGTATTATAAATTTTAAATGAGTGTGAGTCCTCAGAAATTTGAAACACAAGAAAGACCATTGTTCCTACACTTACACTAACAAATGTATACATAAAACACCTTCTGGATAAAATACTTTTTTCTAATCCATTAGAAATCTGAGGTTGTAAGGAAAACAACCAACCTCAAATCTAGACTTGGACAGTTTCTCTAAGGGAGGAGGGAGCTAAGCTCACCTGGGACAGTTCTAATTTTTCCTATTGGGTTATGCTGGTTTGATTTCTGTGTAAATCAATCTCTATTCTTGATTGATCTTTCTCATGACTATGGATCATATTCTCCTTTGTTACAATATATCTAATACATTTTTTAAATATCTGATTTCTAACATGATACAAAAGTATATTTACCTAATCTATTTTAACATTAATCTAAATAATAAAATTTTTAAAATATATATCTAAATATTTCTAGATATATTGATTTTTACATTGTCGAATGTCCTGGTTTTGCTTTTTTTTTTTTTGAAAATCCTAAGATTTTAGTGGAATAGGCAATTAAATTAGCTGTTCAGTTTGGTGCTTTATGGACTGCATGCACTCTTTGTTGGGGTGGGTCTATGGTAGCCTTGCTCTGGGGAGAAGTTAGCCCCACCCAGCTTGTTATTCTGGTATCTCTATTGAATTTGCTGAGTGGCTGAGGACACTCCCCATTGTCAGGAGTTAGAAAGCACTCATGCCTCTCACACACAGGCTACTCACAGTGCCCCAGTTGCAATTTGGGGGGGCAGGTTTCAAACATGAATGTACATCTTTGTTTTCAGCAAAAATTCAAGACTCACTCTTTGCCAGACTTCAATGAGTGTTAACCTATGTGTGCATGCACATATGTGCATTGAGCAGACTCAAAACTCTTTACAAATCACCATCCGGATCTTTCGAATTGTTGTGTTATAGAGATGCTATGTGTATGGAACTCTGCCTGCTTTATCCAATCACCTCAGTGTCACTAACACCAACTTCTGTGCTCTAGACTCACTGAGACGATCCTACTCTACTTGGACCCCCATTTGGCACTCACCTCCAGTATGTTCAAGACTAAATCTAGGGGCCATTAAAGGTACATTTTCTGTTTCTCTCTTCACTCAAATATCACACACCTGCAATATGGGTTTCCCCATATCTACAATTACCATATTTTTGCCCAATTTCTCTCTTTCTCTCTTCTTCTTTTTTTTTCAATAGTAGGAAGGTAAATATCATCTCTGATGTTCCATTGTGGCAGGAGCAGCAGAAACAAACCAAAAATCAAAACACACAGAGAAAACAAACAAACAAACAAAAAAACCTGCAGAGCATTTCTAAATTTCAGCCCTTTCACTATGTCTAAAAACTGATCCTGGAAGATGATTGGAACTCAAAGACTGCGAGATGCCAAGTTGGAACCTACCTGATCCAGGTGACATGCCTCTGTGCTCAGATTCTGTAGGTAGTGACCTCACCTGAACACTGGCTTGTGGGGAAGGGGAGGTTATTTCACATGGCAGATGGTGATCAGGGGTATTTTTTGACAGGGAATTGTTTGCTAAATTTTAAATTTCAACTTATGTAGAAAATTACATTCTTGTCTTTGTATGGAGTAAATTATGTCACATATGTAATTTTTTTCACATTGATGTTGAGATAATGACAAGCGACTGATTTGCCCTCATCTTCTAGAATGCTGCTCCATTGGATAGTCAAATGTGCCTAGTACTTTTTAGCTCACCAGTAACTAATTTAACATATGAAATTAGAAGAATGACTTCCAGCTTTTTGCAGTTCTGTCTCCTGGTACTGATCTCCAGTTCACCCTCCTTTTTAAAAACAAAAAACAAAAATTATTGACCAGCTGCCATGTATTTATTTAGTCAAACTAGATGGGTTTTAGTAAATACAAATAGATAGGGTTTAAGTGCTTTCCTTTATTTGCTAAAGAACTGTGTTTGTTGCATTTTGTGCTGGATGTTGAGAGTATTTGTTGAGAATTTTTTTGAGTTTATTATCATTCTTTTCCATACTAAATTAGAACAAGTATTAAAACCAGATGCAGCTTTAAAGGCCATTTTCAATGACCATTAGGAAGATATTTTTTCAGTAAAATTATGGCTTTTCATTTTTTCCATTGCATTTTTAATATTTTATTAGTGCATTATTGTTATAAATAATAATGGGGCTTATTTTGACATTTTCATACATGTGTTGCATGTAATTTGGTCCATGATAACCTAAGACTTCTGCTTTCCCTCCAATCCTCCCTACCCTGTCTCTCTTCTTCTACTCTCATGGTCTTCCTTCTGTTGATTTTTTGGTTTTGTTTTGTTTTTTAATTTGTGCTTCATAGATAGACATGAAGGTGGAATTCACTGTGGCATATTCATATATGTACACAGCATCATTTGGTCAATTTCATTTCACAGTTCGTGTTTTCCCATTCTTTCCCAGTTCGCTCTTAAATCTGCTTAGCACTGTATTCCAGAGTTTCAAGAAACTCTTCTGTAATTTCTTGAATAATTAGAATGTCAGAAAATATTTAAAAAATAATTTTTAGTGAATATAAAAGGCAAATTTATTAAATTATGAAACTAATTATATTTCTTCTATGATATGCCACTGGTCATATGATAGAATTCTGTCCCTTTGAAGGTTTCTAAAGCCTTTTTCATGACTTTCTTCAGGCTATTTCATTTATTTTTCACTCTTTATAGACTTCGAATGTGCCCTGATTTTTATATAAGCATCTTCTTGGGATGATTTTTTATTGCTATTGAAGTCAAAACATAATATCTGAGAGTTCACACTGCTCTTAAGAAAATAATATCATCAGGGAGAAAACCTGCTATTCAGTCCCTTCTTGCACTGTAAGATTTCTGTTCCTGCTTCTACTCTTCGACGAATCCTAATCTTACACTCAAAAATAAAAAAGAAAGAATGAGATCACATGAAATAGTATGTTTAAATAATATGATCATAATATAACACAGCTATATTTTTAATGTCACATACTGAAAAGGAAAATGAGTTTATAGATACAATTATTTTCTATAAATATAATTTTTATAGAAATCAGGTTTTCCTAATACTGTTTAGCAGCAAAATAATTCTTAGGTTATGTGATAAATTGGGTTTCAGAGTTTACTGTTCTCTGACATTTAAAACTGCCTTACTCATGTAAACTTCCACCCTTCAGAATCTTCACCTTCCTCTTATCATTCTTTTCTCTAAAAACACATAAAAGATCACCAACAGTGTTCTATGTCCCTCAAGCCAGACAGTGATGATGAGAGTTTCTGACCTTTGCTCATGGTGTCAGTTGTTACTTAAGTAGGAACACATACCACAAATCACGCATGTCAAGTTGCTTTCTTGGTCTGGATCTTTGATGTATTTTGCTATGTGGTTTTGGGGTTCCTCCAATTAATAAGCAGGAATACAAGGTTAAAGTTTAAATTGCCTACTACTGAAAGAAAAGGACTGCATAGTCTATGCTTAATGTAAAAGGCAGAAGGAACTTCTCAAATACATTCATTATTTAAGACAAACATCTATTGTTTAAGACAACCAATGCAAGAAGATCTAACCACAATTGCTTGGCCCAAAGAAACTGAGACCCTAGATTAAATGCATTTACACACTAAAAATCCACCAGAGGGGAGATCTCACAATTTTAGAGGCATTTTGACCTTGTACTAATTGGCAGCCACAAAAATTATGAGTATGTAAATTTTGAGCCTCCCAAAACATACATGTGCTATCCACCATTTGATTCTCTTGCTACTCGTTCTGGGGGTTGGCCACTCATTATGTTAATTAATGCAATAAAGAATTCTTAGTATCCCTCTCATTGTAAGCTCTGTTTGAGTCTTATCCCTGAGCCAGTGACATTAAGGACCAAAGTAGATTTTTCCACTCCTTGACTTTGAGTTTGCTCAGATTGCCTTCACTTGGAAAGCTCAGGAACATACTTCGGACCCACAGCACGGTGCCAGGTCCTCACAGCCTGGGCATCGCTAACCTCCCCCAGTCAAGCACCTGGCTTCTGACGGAGCCTTGGGCTGGCTGGGGTCTGGCGAAAACGACACTGGCTGCCCACTCACATGTCCCCTGCCCGGTGGCTGAGTGAGGGGGCGAAGGTGCCGGCCTCTGGGCACTCACCATTGCTCTCTGTCTGCCCGCCAGCGTGCCCCACACCCCACAGCCCGGGAGCGGGAAGAACACTGCCATCTGGGAAGAGGGAGGACTCACAGCAGGAGGGCCAAGGTGACCTGGGTAGACCGGAGGCCACGACAGGCAATGGCGTGGGCATCAGAGCCCCAGCAGAGGCGCCCCCTTCTCTCCTCCTGCTTCCTGCTCAGCGTCTCCACACACTCTGAGTGGCTTGCAGGTCCGCTGTGCAGAAGGGCCCTGGTCACAGGTTCCTGCAGGGCTGCCTGGCTCAGAGCCCCTTGGTAGCACCTGTGCAGTCAGGGCTCAGGCCCACCCTGAGCTGGCACCCTCTTCCCACTGCAGAACCGGGGACGGGGCTACCGACCCTGCATGTACGTGGCTCTGCTGTCTGGGTTCAGGGACAGCCTCCACGCAACACGGGGCAGAGCGCAGGGC
>PVHX01026101.1:0-21304 GCA_004024805.1 Geosciurus inauris
GTGTGTCTTCCTTTCTTGAAATACCAGTCTGAGGTATTGCAGCTTCTATCCTATAATCTTGTATTGACACTCCAGATTACCTGTGTCTCACCTTGGAGCTACTCCTGTTCTCCCAGTGTCCCCAGATGGGCACTACTGTCACTAAAGTTGGTGGCGGAAGTAGTGGATGTACCTCTAGAGTGCAGTGGGAGTGGCCTTGACTGGGTTCCTGAGGCGGCCCCTGAGGGCTGTTTTGGCCCTCTCTTGCACTCCTGCTGGTGAACAGGAACTCTGGAGCAGAAGTAGAGGCTGGCTCAGGTCTCACTTAGGCAGAGTCACAAGCTGGAGAGTTTGTGCGCGACCCTTACCGTGAGTATGAGCTCCCCTGAGGTTAGAAGCTAGCAGGCTCTGGTCTGCCTTCAACTGGGAACCCCTGGCATTCCCACTGGAACTCTGGTGCGGAACTGAGGCAGGCCCAGAGCACACCAGGGTGGGGCCTCTTCACGCTGGGGTCTCTGGAGGCCACTCTTTCCCTGGGTGTGCTTTCCTCTGTGGCTGTTAGCAATCAGACTCTGGTCAACCCTTAGTGGGACACCCGTGGAGTTTCCTGAGGGTGGATCTGGGCCCTCTGTAGCTCCTGCCGGACCCCGGGAACTCTGGAGTGGAACTGGGGCAGACCCAGGCTGCCCTTGGATGGGGCTGCCTCGCACTGGTATCTCTGGAGCGATTCTTGCCCTGAATTTGGGCTCCCCAGTGGCTAGAGGTAGCTGACCCTGGTCTCCTTTTGGCTGGACAACCGTGGAGGTTCCTGAGGGCGGATCAGGGCCCTCTGCAGCTCCTGCCCGTCTCCGGGAACTCTGGAGCAGAACTGGGGCGGGCCCAGGCTGCCCTTGGGCGGGGCTGCCTCTCGCTAGGGTGTCTGGGGGGACTCTTACCCTGAGTTTGGGATCCTCAGTGGCTCGAGGTGGCAGTTCCTGGTCTCCCTCTTGCTGGACACCCGAGCAGGTTCTTGCGGGCGGATCTGGGCCTCTGCGGCTCCTGCCGGTGCACCGGAGCTCTGGAGCGGAAGTGCGGCGGGCTGTCTCCGCTGGGGTCTCTGGAGCGACTCTTGCCCTGAATTTGGGCTCCCCAGTGGCTAGCGGCTGAGGCTGTGTGTCCATGGGAGCAGCTGCTAGGGGCCCTGCGTGGTTGGGTGAGTGCTGGAGCCAGGAACCCCATGTAGAAGCAGGCCCTGCCCGGGGCGAGCCCTGGGCTGGGGCTCTGAGCCACCACTTGCTGCCGAAGATGCACTGATTGTGGCAATGGCTGCTGGCTGGTGGCCCTGCTTACACAGGCAAGTGAAATTCCTGCCGGGGCAGCTGTAGGATGATGTCCAGAAGCTGGCTGGGAGATGGTATTTCCACTACTTCAATCTCTGGCTCTGAAGAGACTGACCACAGCGTCTGCCTAGGCCGCCATCTTGGAACCACCCCTCCAATTGGAAAATTTTTAAACCTTGATTTGAGGAAGGCAAAGTGAGGGGACGTTTCATTTTTCAGAATCATTTATTCCATTTGAAGCACTAGAATGAAATATTTGAGTAGTTTCTGATACCTGCATCCAAGGATACTGTGGCTTCTATCCATTTGATGCCACGAGTCACACATACTGTTCCAATTAGTTTATCTTTTGTTTTAAAATGAGCCAGGGTCAGTTTCTGTTTATAGTTCTAATTATTAATACTTTGTTTAAAATTATGCAGTCATCACACGATAGTGACACATGCATGCCCATGTTTATAGCAGCACAATTCACAAAAGCCAAATTATGGGACCAGCCTAGATGTTCACCAGTAGATGAACAAATAAAGAAAATGTGCTACATGTACACAATGGAGTTTTATTCATCAGTAAATAAAAATGAAATTATATCATTTGCAGGAAAACGGTTAAAACTTGAGAATGTCATGTTAAATGAAATAAGCCAAACTCACAAAGTCAAGGGTCATATGTTTTCTCTCATATGTGGAAGCTAGAGAGGAAAAAGGGAAAGAAAGGTAGGGAGGAAGATCTCATGAAAATGGAAGGGAGATCAGAAACTGGAGGCAAAGGGAAAGTAGTAAAAGGGGAAATATTGGAGAATGATATTGGCCAAATTATATTGTTGTATTGTGTGCATGTATGAACATGTAAAAACAAATCCCATCATTATGTACAACTATAATGCACCAATAAAAATATGGAAAATAAAAAATTTATTCCAAATCTCAGTGGCTTAATCATTTTATTCATGACATTTTGAATCAGAAATCTGGGGAAAGTTCAGCCAATTTATTTATTTACTTGGATTTTTTCTTGCAGTAGAGATCAGATGCTGGACATCAGGATGCTTCACAGGACTCCTATGGTGGCTCATATACCTGGTAATTGTGCTTGCTGATGGCTAGAAACTCAGCTGGGCTGTCCAGCAGAATGCCTATTTTTGGCCTTCACAGGTTGTCTCAGATTAATTGGCATCTTAAATGTAGCTGGCTCCCTCTGACACCTCTCCCCCATGCATGTGGATGTCCCAATAGAGTCAGGCTTTGTTCCTCTCTATAAGAAATGCAATATATTTTGGAATGTTTTAAGGACTATCCTATTCTGCATCTGAGTTCAAATTGCTTTTATCCCTCCACTTGTAAACTATGCAGTCTCCCTCTCAAAACCCTTCCAACATCTTGTCCATTAGGGTTTTAATGTAAGGCTCCAGGACAAGGATCTCATCATTTAATCAGGTCCAAGTGTGAATGAGCCTCCTTGTTAGTTCTTTGTTCATAGTGTCTTGACTTATGAAACTTAGGGAACATAAGAAACAAGTTTTCTGTCCCTGACACAGCCAATACAAAATGTTGATGCACTAATAGGAACACTGTTAACTTCAAAGGGGGATGTGGGAGGCCCATCACAACCTGTGGCCCATTTGACTCTGAAGCCCAGATGGGCATATTCTTCGATTTGATTATGGCCTGGTCTGCTTCTTAACAGTTGCAGTGCAATGAAAGCAATTGATTAGGTATTTATTTAATGATGAAGAGTAGGAGTATATTTTTAAGAATTATAAGTATTTCACTCATTTTCTTTCTTATAAAAATTATATCAACTTTCTGGGGAAAATGTTAAAAATATCTAGATTGCACTAATATCATTTGGTTTTATTTTATTGAGGTGGTAAAAATGTAGAGTGCTTGTTGAAGTAGCAACACACAGGTCTTCTTTGACACCCATTTAATTTTTATTTCTATTTTTATAGGAAACTCTGACATATAAAGATCTAAGAGTAAAACTGAATATTCTTTCTTGTTATACTCTTTGACATAGAAAGATATTTTATCTCATGAAGCATGAAGTGTTTCTGGGAGTCTTTTGTGGTTGAATTCATCATTTTATTTCCTGTGTCCTCAAATAAATGAAGGTGTTTTTCTAGAAATGTTATCATTGGTGCTTCTTATGTTTATAAGGAAAGAACTATTAATCTTTTTTTCATCCTATAGAAGTAATTTTTGGACAGACTTTTATAGTATTTTGAGTGCCTATATCCCTCTGAAAAGTGGACTCAGTTTTATCATTTTCAATTTCAGTCTATTGAAATGATTCCTGCAACCCTGGGAGTTTTCACCACTTTCCAACTCTAATCTCTTCCAACATGGCAAGTTGGCCAATGGAATACAAAGTTGTCCAGAAGCAGCCTCCATAGCGGTGACTGCAGAGTTTCCAATTAAATTATTTATGTGCCCCAGTAGCTTCCAACTGAGCCAAAGCATAAATGGACTCCACCCCTTCAGACTGTTCTGCAAATATAATTTTCTTTCTCATAAAAACATGCAGCTTCTGCCCAAATATCAATTACCACTTTAAGACCAATCATCTTGTAGGCCAGGGAACATCTGTGCAGAAGATACCTGTGAGTTCTGCCTCCTGTCCTACCCAAAAACATTTAAAGAGGCTATGATTTGAAAACCCTGCTCAGATAAAAAGGCCTACTTGCAAGGCAGAAGATAGTTCTATGACTGCTGGCTGGCTGTAATTTCAGAACAAAAAGGAAACTTTGTGACACATAACTTTCTCCATTAAAGCAGACAAAATTTAATGTTGTCAAGTATGACAAGTACAACATCTGTAGAGAGTACCAAGAAATTCTGTGCAAAGGCTTTTGCCTGGGAACTAAACTTCATTCTTTGGAGCTTATCGGTTCCATCTGCAATTTCCAAAAACAGTTTAAAAAGCCATTCTTCATGGATATGTTAGACAGAAAGTAAATTTAGATACTGGCACTGTTGAGAGATACTGGTAGTTGCATCCAGTTAATGTTGATAAGATGTATTATAAATGGAATCATTGGAAGGCATACCAATAATTGTAGACAGGATAATATTGATAGAAACAGTATTTCATTTTTTTGGGAACTGTGTCATTTCTAGGTCATGTGGTATTATGAGCTGAAATTTATACATTGCAATCCTAATTCCTACTAACTATGTCAGAATGTGACTATATTTGGAGATAGGGTCTTTAGAGAGGTAATTAAATTAAAATGAGGTTATTAAGGCAAGTCCTAATCTAGTGTGACTGATGTCCTCATAAGGAGAGATTAGGACACAGACATGTGTGGAGGGGAGACCATATGAAGATATAGGGAGAAGATGACCACCTACAAACCAAGGAAAGAAGAGTTAGAAAAAAACAACCCTATCAACATTGACACTTTAATCTTGAACTTTCCACTTCCAGAATTGTGAAAAAGATTTCTGCTGTTTAAGCCACCCAGTCTGTGGTACCTTATTATGGCAGCCCTAGCATGTCAATACACATAGATTTTTTCTGACCTTATGGACCCTGTGAGACTTTTTTCTTGTCACTGCAATAAGCCTTCTTGGAGGATGCTACAAAATTAAGTATGTTGGTCAGTGTGAATTTAAATTTAATTAAGTCAGTCAGCAAAATAATTCTGCTTCTTATGAAAAATATCCTTGAGTCTCACTGTCTTTACATGACAATTACTGAATGTGTTTCTCTAATTGTGAGAACTTCAAGACTTACCCTGACAAACTATGGCTTTTGTATCCTAGCTTGTTTGGTAAGAAAGCAGAACTTGAACGTAAGCTTTAATCCATTGGCTGTTTTCAACTGAAGGTAAGTAATCCTGATAAAAACTCAGAAGCATTTTCCTAATTATAACAGCTGGATATGTTTTCACTAATTCTAATCAGTTCTAGGCCTTACTGCATAATGAATATTTTAATTACTTGATTAATTACATAGTTTAATTACTTACTGTATGACCAGGCCCAACTGTCAGGGAGAAGAAACAAAAGAGAGTGTGGAGAGGACACAGCAGCTTCCCACATCTCTTCTGATCATATTCCACGGGTAAGAACTACTTCCTTGGCCAACCTAGAAGCAGGGAGTCTAGGAAGTATTGTCTTTTACTGCATAGCCCTCAATCCTACAGAATGAAACGTGATATATCAATTTTGGTGGCAATCTGGCTATGTCTGCAAAAAATAGCTAGGGCATATTTAATACTTTCTGTGTACTAATCACTGCATAAGACTTTTCATATCCTATGCTATTTAATTTTCATAATAACCTATTAATTTCTGTTAGTGTTTTTAGTGTATGGTTTTGATCTGGAACATCCCCACAAAAGCTCATGCATTAGACAATACCACAATGGTCAGAGGTGAAAAGATGAAATTGTAAGAGCTCTCTGACAGCATCAGTATATTAATCCACTTGATGGATTAATAATTTAAATGGACTGCCAGGTGTTTGCTGTGGACAGTTGGAGCATGGCTGGAGAAAATAGATCAGTGGGTGCATGGACCTTAGGGACTATACTTGTCCCTAGTCCCTTCCTCTTTTTCCCTCTGCTTCCCAGCTGTCATGAGCTGAACTGCTTACCTCTACCATACCTTTCTGCCATGACCTTCTGCTTCACATCAGGCCCAGAGCAATGGAGTTGGCCGACCATGAACTGAGACCTTTGAAACCATGAGCCAAAATAAACGTTTGTTCTTCTATGGTGTTCTTGTCAGATATTTGGATCACAAGGACAAAAGCTGACTAACATAAAAGGTATTAAAATTGAAATAGAAAAAAATAAATAAATTGGTTATACTTACAAAGCAGGATTTGAACCAAGCTTATGCAATTCAGTCAGATTCCTCGTTCCTAACCATTATATACACCATTGCTGTGTGCCTACCAAGAAAGTGATACACTTATGAAATAGTGAAGTAAGATTAGGGTTCATGACTGTTTAGACAAGACAGGTATTTTCTCAGTAAAATTCAGCTATGTTATTTTTGTCTTATTTATGTCCAACCAATATATTCATAATTTTCCAAAACTTGGATATTTACTATATTTTACATAGTTTCTTTTATCTAGTGTGCAGGATTATTTTCAGCTATTTATCTTCCCTAGCACTCTGTAGCATGTGTCTGTTCATTTATACATTAATTAATTAATTAATTAATCAACCAGTCAATCCATTTGCCATCTTTCAACCATCTTTTAAGTTCCAGGGACTGTATTAGGACATAATAAAATAATATGAATACAGCATGAATTGTGCTTCCAAGTTTTCAATCTAAAATGGTGTGTGTATCTGGAATATACAATTGAATAGCAAAGATTAGTATTGTCTGAATTTTGGTCACCAATTAATTTTGAATTATAATTTGTATCACTATTCTCTTTTCATTTGTTCCTAGTATGGTGGTAGATACACAATAGGATCTTGAAGTGGTCTGCTTTTTTAAACATACAACTTTTTTTTTAAAGTAACTCCACATACATATTTAGTGCATATGGATTTTGTAATAATATTTCAACATTAGTTTGAAATATACCAATAAAGAATAAGGTATTGCATCTAATCACAAGGAAATTTGACTTGAATAGCATGGTCAACATCCCTGTACCATATGCTTCCAGGATAGGTCAAACATTTTCACATTTGAGTTTAAGTGGAATTTGATTATGGCAATTGTTTTATTGGCACTGAGAGAGAGAGTGTGACATAATGCCCAACCAATTTCTAACTCACTTGAAAATGTTACATTTGCTCACCTTTGACTGAGCACCAAATACCTGACATATTGTGCCTAACAATCAATGCCACCATACAATAATTATTTTGTGAGAAGCCTAATATAAAATATAGCACATTTATCACACACACACACAGAGCTGTTGGTGAAATCAGTTGTTCAATTATCCATCTGAATCCAGAACTTCAAAATGGATTGTGCCCAGAGTAGGAGACTTCTAATAATTAGTCTATCACACAGAAACGTGGAAAGTTAGTTAGCTGTGCTATAGCTATAACACTCAATTCAAAAGGTGAGAAAAACTCCATTAACCACTAGTTGCATTAAGTTCAGAATAATGTACCTGATTTTACCCCCTACTGGGAATGACAGAGCCATGGGAACTGTCTCAACACCTCAGTTCGAATTCTCTGGGGTTTAGGCTTTCTTTGAGGAATCAAGTAACTGACAATCACTTTTTAAATGGATGTCTTTGTTGATAAGAGGGTTCATTTTATTTTGATTTGTGTAATTTTGGAGAGGTGAGCTATTATCCTTACACACCTTAATATTAAGACAAATGAATATTTTGTTCAAATTAATTTCATGATTAATTAATTTTTATCTTAAAGTTTCTATCAGTAGTTTTTCTTATTAATACTCTTAGTAGTCTAAGGTCATTATTGTTGTTGTTATTCTGGGGGTAAATGTCTTCCGTAGCCCTGCACACTGTAGGGATTTTCACCATATTTGTGTGTGCATATTTTGGCTCTCCACTCCCTGGCAAAAAGGTACCATAGTCTTTCCTGTGTGGAAATGAAAATAAATTATTTTGCCCAATAAAATTTTCCGGCTCATAGGAGACCTTTTGAAAATTTTCTACATCAGATCCGAAGCCCCCTATCACCACCAGGTAACCATTTTTTTTCCACAAGAAGATAAAATGAAAAGATTGTAACTCTTACTTTGTTTATTTTTTTAGTCAAGATGTAGTCAGCAGCCTCTAGGATGAGCCTGGTGAAACCCTGCTCACATTCACAGGCTTGTGTAACCTTTCCCCATGAGTGTGGGCTGGATGTCCTGATTGGTGTCTCAAAAATGTAATAGGGCAATAGATGGGATGGTCAATCCTAAAATGAGGTTACAAAAAGATAGCAACTAGAATCCAAATTGTTAAACATTTTCCAATCAGTATACCATAAAACAAATAATTTTTTTTTAATTGCAGGCCATAAATTACTGTATTAAAAGGGCCTACCCCATGCTTAGCAGAATGAATAAAAAGACTATCTAGTAGGCCTATCTGTAAGAAAATGCAGATCGCTAGCACTAAAGAGAAAATTGTAACAGTTTCCTGACAAGACAGAAACAGCAGGTCACATAGAACCAGAATTTATAATAGCATCAAGCTTCTCAGCAGCAATAAGAAATGTTTCACAGTCCTGAGGAGAAGGAATTTTAACGGGAGTCACATTCCCAGGCAAACTCTAAATTAAGTCTAAGGGCGATACCAAACAAACTCATTGCCTATGACCTCTCGGTATATACAGGCAGCTAAAAAAGTAAATGAGAAAGCATGGGATTCAGGACACAGAGGGTTCTCTAGTATAGAGAGAGGTGAAAAGGAAGAGAAGGCCCATTATGCTTACTATGCAGCTGGCCAGGGAAGACTATACTGGAGCAGGTGACAAGGGCTCACCGAGATATCCTCAAGGGAAAAAAATAGTAAGTAGTTTGTATGTTTGACTACACTGGGATGCATTTTATTCTGTTTTTTTTGTTTGTTTGTTTGTTTGTTTGTAGCAAAACACCTGGGTAATTTATAAAGAATAGAGATTCTGCAGCTTAGGGTTCTAGAGCTTGGGAAATCCAAAAGCAGGACACTAGCATCTGGTAAGGGCCTTCCTGCTGCATCATGACATGGTGAGAGGAATCCCAAGGTGAGACCAAGCAAGCATGCTAATTCCTCATTTTATAAAGTCTTCTTCATCTTATAAAGCCACTAGCACCATTTTGGAGACCTATTCTCATAACCTCATCTAATCATAATCTCTCTCAAGGTCCCTGACTTCAAATACCATTAACATATGACTTTGAGAATTAAGTTTCCAGCATATGAATTTTCAAGGACATATTCAAACTATTATGGGTTATATTTGGAAACTCAGATGGAGTTTAAGGTTGCAGAAATGATCAGCATAGAAAACACAGAGCAAACAAGACCATTGTCTCTATTCAGAAGAAGTTAGGCAATGTCTCTAAGTGCTAATTCAAGAAATGGCAAACAGCTACATTATTTTGAAATTAGGTGTTATGATGGTAAATTTTATGTGTCAAATTTACTAGGCTAGGGATGCCCAGATAGCTGATAAAACATTATTTCCTAGGTGTCTATGGGGGTTTCTGGAAGAGATTCGCATTGGAATCAGTGGATTCAGTAAAGAAGCTCCACTCTCCCCAAGTTAGGTTGGCATCATCCATTCCATGCAGGGCCCAAATAAAAGGAGGATGTTCTCGAGCTGGACATCAATCTCCTCCAGCCCTTAGATATCAGAGCAGATGTATCTTCTTCCTTCGGACTCCGGGATTTATGCCAGCAGCAGCCTAGTCCGTGCCCTCACCCCCAGATATCATGCTGTGAGACTGAGGCTGCATAGCCATGAGAATCACTTTCCTTAATAAATATTCTCACTATTTGGTTCTGTTCCTCTGGTGAATGCTAATTCATGTGGTAAGTATTGGTAGAAATGGCTAAAGAGTTCAAAGTGACGGCTCTGGATTTTAGGAAGTGAGATTAAAAGTTACAAGAAAAGGGACTCTTTTTTTTTTTTAACCAGGTTATACTCTCTGACTCTTAGAATTGTGCACTGATAAAAACATTTAGCAGCAAGTTCTCAAGATGCATATTTTATAACTTTGAAATGTCTTAATCTGTTATTTCTCCTCCCTGTCGATAGGGGCCAGACAGATGAGAGTGGTAGGAACCTGAGGTTAAGTGAATATTTCTCTAAAATGGGCCCACTGTGCTGACTTCCACATGCTTTTTCTGAGAAACGGTTTGTCTGCAGCCCCGCCTGGCTTAAGGACAGGATATATCACATTCCTGAGCAAACTACCTGTTGCCTGCAGGAGAAATGCGCACCCAAAATAATGTTGATAAGAGGAAAAGTTACCCTGAAAGGGGAGACGTGTGTCTTCACAGACCAGATCCCAAAACTCAGGGAGATCAGAAAGATTCCTCCTAACCATAAAATCTATAAGAATTTATGATTAAAAATCCAATTAGCACTAGTCAGCATGGGCCAAGTTGACTTGGAGTTGTCATGGCAGTGGGGACTTGGGCAGGACTCTCTGGAGACTTCCCTGGGACTCCCAATAAAACTGGAGTGCAGGAGAGGCACATTGTCCCTCTCTTCTCTGAGAGGACCCACTCTCTCTTGAGAGTGTCCCCTTTCCCTACTCCTTCAATAAACTCATTCCTGTTAATCTGAGCAACATGTCTGAAATTTCTGACTTGATTGCAAGAATCAGGGTTTGAAGAGGGGTCTCTTTGCTGCCTCAGTTTCCCAGAAGGCCCCAGTACTGTAACACTGTGCTCTCCTCTTCATAACCTAGAGACCCTCAGGCTTTTATATTTTCTCTGACTATCAAATCAATGATTAAAAACCCCAGAAGATTTCATTATGTTTCCTCTCTCTTGCTCCTTTTTCCTTCCTGTGTCTCTCTCTCCTTCCCACTCTGTATTAGGACGGCTCCTAGGGAAAGGGAATTACATAAACATGACCTTCTCTCTTCTCCCTTTCTCTCACTAGAATTTTACATGCAGCCTCTGGCAGGTACTTGTCATGAGATGGGGTCATTGGCAGGTCTTGCTAATGATTTTCCCTCTTCTCCATTTTTGTAGGTTTGAAAACAGTAGATCTCCCATTTAGTCAGTATCAGCACCTTGGGAGTTTTTTCTGACTGTGTTCCATCTCCACCTAGTCTTCTACCCTGGAAATTAAATCGTCTTTCTGCTCAGTTAGCCTTTTTAGTGAGATCTCATCCCATTAAGATGTGCGAAGGCATACTTGCCTGTCATTGATTTCTTCATGAGTTCTGGGTAGCCAGGCTGTTAAACAAAACTGCCTGCTGAGTCTCTTTTTCAAATGCCCTCCCCCAGCACAGGGGAAGTCCACAAACTCCTAAGAAGGTCATTATCACAGTAGTGCTGGCAGACCACTAGGATGCAGATTGGGAGATGTATGGGGAAGCTTTTGTTCTTAAATCTCTTTTCCTTTTCTAGGTTCCAGAATACTAAATTCCTCCGTCAACCTCAGGAA
Organism: Geosciurus inauris; assembly: GCA_004024805.1. Taxonomy (NCBI): domain Eukaryota; kingdom Metazoa; phylum Chordata; class Mammalia; order Rodentia; family Sciuridae; genus Geosciurus; species Geosciurus inauris. The sequence continues at coordinate 11,356 of PVHX01026101.1, forward strand.
GTGAATTAATAGGTCACATGTGTCCCCCTTCTGATGCCTCACTAAACACAACATGTGATACTAAACACAACATCAAAGATAATCTTTGGCCTTTACATAGCACTTCACCATTTATATCAGTGTCTCCAAGGGGCAAGATTAGCAAAAAGGCAAATTAAACCTGTGTTTATACCATCAGTAAAGGTGGTATGTGCCTCTTCCCCTAATTTATATTTTGAAGCCCAGTGTGATAATATTAGGGGGTGGGGCTTTGAGAGGTAATTAAGTTTAGATAAGGGTGGGGCCACATGCTGAGATTAGTGCCCTTATGTAAAGATCAAAGGGCACAAGGACTTTCATTTTCTAGCATGACCAGGTAAAGAAAAGGCAACTTTCTGCAAGCCAGGAAGAAAGGCCTCACCAAAAACCAGATCTACCAGTGCCCTGATCTTAGACTTTCCTGCCTCCAGTACTGTAAGAAGTACTTGTCTGTTGTTGAAGCCACTTGGTCCATAGTATTTTGTTATAACAGCCTGAGCTGGCTGAGATAGGTGCAACCTGAGAAAGTGGTCAAAGTCTGGCTATAGTACATTTACCCACAATTTTGTAATAAGAAAATCATGAAAAAATATTAACTGCAGTTTAATTGTAATTTGGGGGCTTTGTAATTTGTATCAGTTTTATTTTGTAGAATAAAATAGTAGATAGTAGAGTATCTACTATCTACTAGTGGATAGTAGAGAGAATATAAATTTTTTAAGTAATTCATCTGCCACTTAACATACTCTATCCTCATAACAACCTTAAAGAAGCCTGGCTACGTTAGATAATAAAATATAACTATTGTTATTGTTAACATTAACAATAACATTATTGTTATTGTTAAGGTTAATAGATAACCAAGCTCAGGCCAGTATGCTCTAAAGGGACTTTATCAAAATCTCACTACTGCTAAAAAGCAGAGGTGGGACTTGAATTCAGAAATCCCATCAGGAGACCCTGCTCTGTGAAGTCACAAGGACCTGAGCTCAAATGTTTTTTCTACTGTGATGAAATTCCATAACCTCAATTACCTTCAAATGGGACAGAAATAGATACTCCATAAATGGCTGGGGAGATTAAATAAGGTAGTGTGGGAACCGTGTCTAGCCCAAGGCTGGCACAAAGTATATGTTTAATAAATGGCAGTTATTATCATCTCCTGGTTCCTGGGTTCAATACAATTTCTATTTTGCAGCATGCATATGAATAAGAATCCTCTAGAAGCAATGCAAGGTGTTAGGGAATTGTGTATTTAGTTTGTGGTCAGGAATGGAAGTACTTAAAAACACGGAGGTGACTCTGATACTGTTGAAATCTTAGTGTTCTTTCTTGCCTGCTCATTTTATAGAGATAATGAAACATCTTAGACTATTTATCTACCCTGATTTCATGAGGAATTATTTTAAATATGCATGGTTTGCAATAAATGTTTCTCTCTGATTTATTCAGTTGGAATGCAGTAGTTAGAGGGAAAGATCTGAAGCCAGCATGGTTGGGTGGAAATTCTGGCTTTCTTTACTTTCCAGTTGTGATATGTTGGATCCACTATTAAAGTGGTCTGTGCTTGAGTTTCATGCCCATAAAATGAGAACAAGACCAGTAGATACAGACTAAGTACTCAAATGAATTAAATGACTTAATGAGTGTCAACTTTCTTTAAAATGCCTAATGCAAAGTAAGGCTCAGTGTTTATTGAGCATCTGCTATATGCCAAACCATATTTTAAGCATGAAGAATATTATCAATGAGAAAGATAAATGGTGTGAGCGGATAAGTACAGGTTCTAAAACTCTGTGGTATGAGATGAAGACTCATTTTGATGTTGCTTGATCAGAAAGGGATGGCGCATATTTCCAGGCTATCCCATTATATCCTGGGATTTTCCAGCTCATTCAGAACCCTGATAATGTTCCCTTCAGGCAGTGCACAAGCCTTTAATTCTTCTCTCAAGAAGAGCTTCCCATAGTGGTTGGGGCTGTGGATCAGTGGTAGAGCACTTGCCTCACACGTGGAAAGCACTGGGTTCAATCCTCAGCACCACATTTTTATAAATAAATAAATAAAGATATTGCATCCATCTATAACTAAAAAGATATTAAAAATAGAGAAATAGCTTCCCGCAAACTTATACTTGTAGCTTCTCCACAAGAAGTCTTCTTTATGTGAACCATTATATGGTAGCCAGGATTTTTTGTTTTTGGTACTAGGGATTGAACTCAGGGGTACTCAACCACTGAGCCACATCCCCAACTCTATTTTGTGTTTTATGTAGAGACAGGGTCTCACTGAGTTGCTTAGTGCCTCCCTGTTGCTGAGACTGGCTTTGAACTTGCGATTCTCCTGTCTCAGCCTCCCAAAGTGCTGGGATTCCAGGCGTGCGCCACCGTGCCTAGCTGGAAGCCAGGGTTTTTGTAAAATGTATGTTATAAGGCCAAAGATTAGAAATGTCTAATCCTTGAGTTTAGCTTCAATTTATAGGTATAAATTACTTGCCTATGTTAGGAGAACGCATCTTTAAATTTTTTTGTTTTTTTTTCAGTTGTCAATGGGCCTTTATTTTTTTCATTCATTTATATGCAATGTTGAGAATTGAACTCTGTGTCTCATGCATGCTAGGCAGGCATTCTACCACTGAGCCACAACCCCAGTCCCAGGAGGACACATCTTTGATCATAAACTTTGCATTGTGCTAACTAAAACCAAGGCTCCATTATTGGAAAAGCCACTCATTCTTGATAAAAGAAAGTTGAAATAGCATCCAGATCTAAATGTCTTCCTTTTTATTTTGTAATATTTCCATAAGAATTGGAATCTACTTTTAACTATGTCTTCCAAGGCCAGGGAAGTCTCTTTGAATCATAACCAGAAATCTAGCAGCTGTTGAATTAAGATGGAAGCAAGGCCTTCATGTTCTGCCTGTTAGCACACATGTAAATCTTAACACAAACCCACAAATAATTTGGGCTCATCTGGAATACAAGTCACTGGTGAACTCATTCTGTGTAGACAGTGTACATCCTGATTTCAGAAGAAGCAGGGAATCATTGGATAGCTGACAGGCTGCATCCCAAGCATATATTGTTTCCTTTGACAACAACATGGTGATACTTCCTCTGTGTCAAACCCACAGAGCAAAAAAATTGTGCACGTAATAGCAGAGAGCTCAGTTTTCCTGTACACAATACACTCTGATTACTTAATCTCATCTGACTTTCATGTTTTTTAGTGGCCCAGATTTAGAATGGATATGTCTACCTGGAAATGGGTTCATAGGTCCTCCCAAATATGCATAAGGATTCAGGACTGTGTAAAACCATTATTCAGACTTCAAATTTGGAATTTGATAAGCTCCCTCATAGTACACATAAGGTTTATTCTTGTTAAAATCCCTTCTCCTAGGGAAATACATCCACATCCCTCATTCTCTATTCTGGTCTATGAGCTCAGATCTGAGTACAGTGTTTGCTGTTTATTGACAGATAAAGCTGGTATTTTACCCTTAGGCACTGGTGAGTCTTTACAGAGGAGTTTGCAGTTTCTTGAGGGGTTAAACCTTGTGAGCATCTCCCAGGTGGTCTTGCTGCTCCATGAATATACTGTTAGCTGCTTACAAACCATTACATATTCATTTAGGCCATATTAGTAGACTTGTATTTCCAGAAAGTTAAGACTCTCATCAGTCTAGTTTTAGAGAAATTCTGGAACACACCCACCACTCTGGGTAAAATGATGAGAGAAACTTATTTTGATCTCCCAATACTTAATGAAACATAGGGCGATGCACTAATGCTCTTTAACAAGGAAAATGGCATGTTTAAACATGTTGGCATCAAGTTGTCTATTAATCTGTTTTGAGTGTCATCTGAAATCACTGGCTTGCTTTACTGAAGCACAGTTTATTTTCTTCTTCTTCTTAATTAAACAACACTGGCACTTGTGAAAACACTGTGCTTCCTTTTAAATTAAAAATGGAGTGTAACCAAGGGAGTTGCATACCATGTTTGAGTTGGTGAGCCAAAACCACGAAAGAAGCACCTGGCAAATTGGTACACCTAAATACTTGTTTTCCTAGTAAGCATTTCAGTGGCTGAAACATGAGGAATCCTTGCTAACATTATCAGTGCTGCCTATGTTGCAGATTTTGCTCTGAGGGTATCTGTAAATTCAGTGAACACACAAGATCCAGTGGATGAGAGATCTGAGACAGATGAGCAAATGTTGCACACTTAGAACATGGTGGACCCAGGATTAAAACTCAGGTGTCTGGTTCCAGGGAGATCAGTCTCATCACAACATTACATTACATGGAAACATTTTTTTTTTTTTGCAGATGTAATTAAAGTACCTAAACTCTTGCTTCAAACCAATCAAAGGAGAAATTATCCTTAGTGGTTTCACCCGACTCAGCAGAGCCCTTCAAAGAGGTCAGAGAAGTTCTTCTGCTGAACTTAGAGGACCAAACTGGCATGTGGTAGAGATTGGAGCAAACTGCTGTGTTGTGTGCTGCGTATGAACGAGCATACAATGAGGCCTGGGAGTGATACTGGTCTTTATTTGAAAGCCAAGCTACTTGGAAACGTATTTTATGTGCCTGGACTTTTCATTCCTCACACTTCTGAAGTTACAAATGGCCTTGAAATGTTGGCTGTGTGAGTTTCATGGCATACCTTCAAGCCAACCCACATATAAACATTAACTGTTGCCTGCCCAGCCTGTGGTTTGGACTCATGGACCTTTTAATACAGGAAGTCAGGGAGCAAGCCTGCTGATCTGTCTGTATGGGTTATTCAACTTCTTTCTTTGGCTCAGTTGACATTTTTCATCACTTGTGGCAATTTAGCAGGAAAAGGGTTCATGTTCCATGGAGGATAATAGTGGATGGAGAAATAAAAGTTTCCAGGTCCAAATCTCAGTGCTACATTTGGCATGTTCAGAGATAGAATTCAACTGTATTTTAATAACCTGGTATCTAGTGTTCATTTTGTAAGGCTTTAATTTCTTCAGTTGGATAATAAGGAGACTGGACCAGATGATAGCTACTGTCTTGCTTACAAAATGCCCAGATATAACTGAATCATCACACTGAATCTCTCTTATCTTCTTGAATATATAATGCAATGTAGTATGTATTAGCTTTGTATTGCTGCATTAAAAAATTGCAAATTTGCAGGTTACAAAAATTTCCATTTCATATCTCATGGTTTTGTAGGTCAGAAGTCTGAGAAGGACTCAAGTGTTTTTTCTGCTCAGTGTCTCAGAAGGCTGGGACTATGTTCTCGTGGTGTTGAGAGTCCCAAGCTCCCTTGTTCCTGGCAAAATTTGGTTCCTTGTGGTTGTAGGAGTGAGGTTTCCACCTTTGCTTTTAACCTGGAGGCTGTTCCCAACTCCTAGAGCCCAGATGCTGTCCTCAGCCACATGCCAATTCACTCCTTAAAGGTCTGTAGAATTTCTCTGACTTTGGGTAAACTTGACCTCTTTTAAGGCTCATCAGATAGGATAATCTTTCTAGACTAGCTCAAAATCAACTGATTAGGGATTTTAGTTATATCTGTAAAATTATTTCTTCCATATAATAAAACATCATCATGAGACTCATATCCCATCAAATTTACAAGTCCTGTTTATAATTATGGAACACAAAGGGAATTATACAAGTATGTATGCCAGGGTGTGGCACTTTTGGGAGACATCCTAGAATTCTGCCTGCCAAAGAGTGTCTGGGGAGGGCGACCTTAAAACTTATTCAGTAAGAGAAACTGCCAACTGGAAGTCACTATTGGACCAAATTGGAAATTCTCTATCTTGTGTTTGTGTCTTGGCTTCCTGGAAAATTAGCAGAAGAGCTCAATTAATTCTAGAAAAAAAAAATGTCAGGTTCCTGGACACTTGTCCCTAAAAAAAAAGCCATGTTTTGAGAAACTCTAGGTCTGGATCCAGAATGCCTCCATTTGAATTTCCCCCACTGCAAGACTTAAAGTCACTCTTTCAGGCCTTGTTACGACAGTGGTACAACAGTGCTAGACTGTACAGATTTTTTGTAGGCTTGATGCAGCAAAGCAAGAGTAGAGTAGAAAATGGGCCTTCTAGTTGAGCTTGTTTTGTTACATAGTTGTTCCATAGCAAATGCATTTAAGCAAGGCAGAGCTCTGTAACACAAGCAAGTTTTAACTAGGAAAGTTCAAGAGTTGGAGGAAAGTCTGTGAGATATGACTTCTTATTTATCTAGTCATGTAGGTAGTAGCTTTGTAAATTGTAATATATACTTATATTTCACATATTTTGATATATACAATTATGTTAATATAAATGTATATTGTATATGTATATATGTAATAAAATATATATTTATATTTCATATAAGTAAATAATTTTAAAAATAACTTTGACCATTTGTATCCTAAACTTCTTACAGGGGAAATAACGGTTGACATTTGAGTCTTTGAGACCAAGACAGCAAATGTTACACTTATTTTAAAAAATTGAGATGACATTGCTGTTCACTGAATGAAATCCATAGAATAATTGCTTCTTAAACCCAAATCTTCTAGTTTTCAAGGTTGGATGTCTTTATCTTAATCATGATTTGATGCCTAGACATGTCTTATTTCTCTGAAATAGTATTCCAAACCAGGTTTTGAAAAGTGTCACCCTTCCCAGGTGGGCAGGTTTTACACTCTTGTCCTTTGCCGATGGTAGGGCGGCTGAATTCGTTATCATGCTGTAGACCTTCTAGGGAGCACAGCAGGATGACTTAAGGCAATGAAGGACCCCAGGTGAAGTTTATCTCAAGGCCTTCACGAATAACATTATATTTCTTGTCTTTCATGCCCAGCTTGGTGCCATAATACTGGGAACTTGTTCACTTAACGGCATTAATCATGATTCAGTTTTGTTGTATAATAGATTTTTTCCCCCTCCATTTAATCAATAAGTAAAGGTAGGAAGGGAGAGGAATCATGTTAGATTGATGGCTTCTGACTTATGGTAAAATTCAGTTTGAATATTGCACTCATGATCTCTTCTGAGATGGTCTTTTCTAAGAGCAAAATATTCCCAAATAATTCTACCACATTGCTCCTATACATCATGGCTGCTATTTTGTCTCTTCACTGAGAGAAGACACAGGAAGCATTGCAATCTATCAAGATCTGTTGTGTTATTTAGAAGATAGACTTTTATAGACAGTGATTACAAATTGGGAGGGGAGAAAATGGGGAGAGGAAAGGCATGCTGGGGACCTACCTAACTAACTAGATATTGAAAATTTCTTTAGCTTCCCTTATGTAATGAAGAATTTTCTAGGTGTATTTCACAGATACAAAAAGGATTGTGTGTTGCAGAAATTCAGAAAGCTCAAGTAATGGGCCCCAAGGCCCAAACCAAAGGTGGCAAATTTAGTTTCAGTCGGAGGACTGTATAACTCAAAAGCCTGTTTTTGTTTTTTCTTATTTTGTTCTTTACTAGCAGATTATTATTCTCTCTTTGGGTTTGTTTTTTGCAGTAATAGAATTTACTATCATGACCTATGGTGGGGACTTCAGTAGGAATTGTCCACAGAATGGGACAGGAGGGCCTTTGGTATGATTCCTCTGAGCATTCTTTCTCCTTAGCAGAATAGGATGATTGGAAGAGATAGATTTGAAAGGAAGGAAGAAATGTGAATTTTATGGATACAAACACATTGGTGTGATTAATATGAGCTGAGTGGTAGGAGAGATACCAGATCTGGCATTAGGGGTTCTAAGTAAATGCAGAGAGAAAATGAGCTGCGTTCTGATAATGCTCATGGTTTCATGGTTAGCATGAGCCTTGTGGTTCTTTCTGGTGACTTCTGAGGAGTCTCCAGAGCTAGAGGAGAGGTTGTATGTTTTCTAGGTCTGGTGCAGCAAGGTACCACAACCAGGCAGTCTGAACAATAGAAATTCATTGCTCACACTTCTGGAGTCCAGAAGTTCAAAATTAAGGTGGTGGCAGAGTTGGTGCCCTCTGAGGGCTGTGAGGGAAGGATCTGTCCCAGGCCTCTCTCCTTGGCTTGTAGATGCTTGTCTTCTCCATGGGCTTCTTCATATCATTGTCTCTTTATGGGTGTCTCTGTGTTTAAATTAATCCTTTTCATAGGTATTCGAGTCATATTGGATTAGTGCCCACTCAATTGCCTGATTTTAACCATCACCTCATTTTAACTTTACCATGGTGAAAACTCTATATCCAAATAAGTTCACATTCTGAAGTTCTAGAGATTAGGACTTCAACATATGAATTTAACTCATAACAGAAGCAAATTGATGTGTGACAAAGAATGCAGTTTTGGAGCAAGGAAGACAAGTATAAGTTAGGAATGACACTGCATAGCCCCTTGGCAAATTTTAGTGATCTCCCTGAATTTCAATTTCCCTATTTAAAAAATAGTCACAATAACAATACCATTTACCTCGTTGGATTATTATAGAGACTAAATGAGATATGGTTTGTAGAAATCATTGTATCTGGTGGTGGACACCCACTAAAAACCAATTTTCATGTTAAACTTAAGTATACACTAATAAAGGACATATATGTTGAGAAAAAAGAGGTAGAGAGAAGAAACAGGGTGGGGGGTAGTTTACCAGATTTTTGTATGGCTCTTCCAAGTCTCTCCATCCTTTGTATATTAATGCTAAATTCTACTGAACACAACTTGTCTGGTCCTTGGAAGACTGATGTCTGAAAAAATCCACCATGAGGTTTCTTTTGAATCTCAAAGGCTGTTTAGGAAACAGCCTTCCATGGATAAAAGGATGGGGAGGAAACCAAGGACAATGAGGCGAACCTGCGGATTCCACCTGCATTGCTGTCTGCTAAGACCAGCTGTCAGCAAGTGTATTGGAGGAACTAGGCTAGAGCCTGTGTGTTTCAAATGCAGTTATATCAAACACATGGTTTTTTCCTTTGCTGTATCTTTTTAAAAAAATTATTTATTTTTATTTTTTAAAACAGCAGAATGCATTTCAAGTCACAGTACACATATGGAGCACAATTTTAATTTCTCTGGTTGTAAATAAACAATGTAGAGTCACACCATTCGTGTCTTCATACATGTACCTAGGGTAGAGATGTCCATCTCATTTCACTATCTTTCCTACCCCTGTGCCCCCTCCCTTCCCCTCCCTCCCCTTTGCCCTATTGAAAGTTCTCCCGTTTCTCCCATGCTCCCCACACCTATCCCCATTATGGATCAGCATCCACTTATCAACAAAAACATTCAGCCATTGGTTTGGGGGGATTGGCTTACTTCACTTAGCATAATATTCTCCAGATCCATCCATTTACCTGCAAATGCCATGATTTTATTCTCTTTTAATGTTGAGTAATATTCCACTGTGTATATATACCACAGTTTCTTTATTCATTCTTCTGTTGAAGGGCATCTAGTTGCTTCCACAGTTTAGCAATTGTGAGTTGTGCTGCTGTAAACACTGAAGTGGCTGCATTACTGTAGTATGCTGTTTTTAAGTCCTTAGGGTATAGACCGAGGAGTGGGATAGCTGAGTCAAATGGTGGTGCCATTGCAAATTACCTAAAGAATTTCCATACTGCTTTCCAGATAGGTTGCACCAATTTGCAGTCCCACCAGCAATGTTTGAGTGTTCCTTTTCCTCCACATCCTCACCAACACACTCTTTTTTTTTTTTTTTTTGGTACTGGGGATTGAATTCAGGGGCACTCGACCACTGAGCCACATACCCAGCCCTATTTTGTGTTTTCTATAGACAGGGTCTCACTGAGTTGCTTAGCACCTCGCCGTTGGTTGCTGTGGCTGGCTTTGAACTCGCGATTCTCCTGTCTCAGCCTCCCTAAATGCTAGGATTACAGGCTTGTGCCACCACGTCCGGCTGACGACACACTCTTAATACACACAGAACGGTACTATTCCCATTCCACCCAGGCC
>PVHX01026102.1:0-21302 GCA_004024805.1 Geosciurus inauris
GCTATGGAGGCAATTTTAATATTGCAACCAGGTCTCCTAAGACTCAGTCTTTGCTTTTTCTGCACCACCATGGCACTTCCTGCATGATTGAATGAGCGGTGTTTACCTCTCACTCAGGGAGCTTGCCTTACACTGAGCCTCCCTTCATTGACCTGTTATCATTCATAGGTTGTTTTAGAACCTTCCCATCACTTTTCTCTTCCCTCATCAAATGATACACTTCTCCAGGCAGCCCTGCAAACCCAGCACAAAGCCCAGCATTAAGTGGGTCTTCAGTAAAAACTAGTGATTAGGGACGTAGTGCAAATATCTGGTTTTAAAAGACTAACATAAATCAACCCTTGTTTCTTCCAGTGGCCTCCAGAGTCAGTCAGTTTATTTCCGTTGAAAGCCTCCAGAGTTTAAAAGGCAAAACTAAGCTAAGTTGTCTCTTCAGCACACCAGCCATCCATTCCAATGAAGTTTATTTCTGTGAGCAGAGGTGCAGGCTCATCCTGGCACCCCACGCATCCTGAGTCACATGAGGGTCTGAGAAATGTAGGTCACTGCTCACAACAGAGGTAGACACATGACTTAATGGGTTGGCTTAATCAAGAAATCCAAACTTTGGGGCTGGGGCTGGAGCTCAGTGATAGAGCTTGTGTTTAATATGCCCTCTGTCCTGGGTTCGGTTCCTATCACCAAAAAGAAAAGAAAAGAAACAAAATTTAACACACCACTAATAAGAAGTTCTCTGGGCACTATTATCTGGAAAAACAGTAAGCATCTTATGCTACATTTCTTTTTATAGGGAAAGGATTGTCACCTGCATAGGAACATTCAATCCTCAATTGATAAAGCTTGTCCGTAACAGGTTGCTCTTTGGAGCATCTTGTCTGATTGACCCACTGTCAGATCCCAGGGAGGGTTAAATATGGGTGATCCATAAAACAATGGGATTTATATCTGGCTCCTCAAAGGAGCTTACCCATGATGGAGCAGAATTGGTAAACTGAGAAGGAAGGAATTGACCTGCAAGACAGGGGTGCCCTTGCAGGATTTTGCAAACATTTCTGGTGACAGAGTTCATAATATGTCATCCCAGAATATGCCAATGTGATGCAAGATTATTTTGAGCTGATGAGAAAAAGTCTAGAAAAGAAGAACTTCTCTGCCCTCCTCCTATTTACCTGAAAGCAGGACATGGATGTGTGAAGGTGCCCCCCAACAAAGAAGGACAGAAGCTAATCACAGGAGACACTAGAGATGGCGATGGCAGCAGAAAAACTTTCATGACAAATGTCCTAACTAGCCTTTTTTTTTTTTGGTACCAGGGATTGAACTCAGAGGTACTCAACCACTGAGCCACATCCCCAGCCCTATTTTGTGTTTTATGTAGAGACAGGGTCTCACTGAGTTGCTTAGCACCTCACCATTGCTGGGGCTGGCTTTGAACTCGCGATTCTCCTGTCTCAGCCTCCCTAAGTGCTGGGATTACAGGCTTGCACCACCACAGCCGGCTCTAACTACCCTTTTCTCCCATGAGTTTCCCCATATACACATGTTCCTTACCTTACATAGAGATCACACTCCAATAAACTCTTCATAAATTGAAAATATTATTTGTTAAGAAAAGCATCTAATCCACCTAACCTTTCAAATACCCGAGTTAACAGTTGGTCCCGGTCATGATCACATGGCTTCCGGGAGCTGTGGCTCACAGCCACCGCCCAGTACTGCAAGAGTATTATATGCATATTGTGAACCTGGGAAAAAAACTAACATTCAAGATTAGAAGCAAGCTCTCTAGGGAACATATGTCAACCTCACAGCATCATCAAGAATTGTCAGTGCCACCATCATAAGTGGAGGACCATCTGTATTTGCCTTTCCAGGATTCATTATCCCTAGACACTCCAAGTCCCTTTCCTTTGTCTTGCCACTTCTCCACAAATTTATTGTTCTTTGTTAAGATGACAAATGAGCCCAACCTCTAAGTACCCTTCTGAGTGGCTCATCGCTGAGGGCCCCTGGGTGAGCACGCAGTCCTAATTTGCCACTTCCTGTTCTCTTACTCATGCCTTCTACCACACTAATCAGACTCCAATGAACATAAGATGGGTAAGGAGGAAAAGGTGGTTCTTTTCTCTCCGACACAGGGAAGCCTGACCGGAGAAGGGCAAGTTGCATTGCTTGTGACTCAGACACTGGCCCCAGCCCAGCCTCTTGGACTCATTGATCTGAGTGGACAGAAAGGGTGACATTGTTTTCTTCACTTTTCTTTTCCTCTTTAGCACATAGTAATTATGCAGAACTGTGTGCTTCATTATGGTGTATTCATAACATAACATATTCCATTATCTCCACCCCTGTTACCTCTCCTTCTCCATCCCTCCCTCCTATTCCCTCCCTCTTCTCTAATAGCCTCCCTTCGCTTTTTCTGTCATCTCCCCCCCCCCCCCCGATTTCACAAAACAACAACAATAAAAAAATGTGATATTTATCTTTCTGAGCCTGGCTTGGTTCCATCCCTTTTCCTATAAATGACATGATTTTGTTCTTCTTTATGGCTGATACTCCATTGTGTATATATGCCACATTTTCTTTATCCGTTCATCTGTTGAAAGATACCCTGGCTGGTTTCATAACTTGGCTATTGTGAATTGTGCCAAGATAAACAAGGATATGCAGGTATCTCTCTAATACGCTGACTTTAATTTCCTCAGGTGTATACTAAGGAGTGGGATAGCTGAATCATACGGTGGTTCTGTTTGGGGCCTTTTGATGAACTTCCATGCTGCTTTCCACAGCAGTTGTCCTAAATTACATCCCATCAACATTGTATAAGGGTTCCTTTTTCAAGTGGGACATTTTAAACCATTTAAACCTTCATAAAAGTCACACAGACCAGAAAATAAATTTTTAAATGGAAAAACCTCAGCCGAATAGTACTTGAAAATTACTCCTTTTTTCTTGTCTTTGTTAGTGCTGGAGAGTGAAGTCAGGGCCCTCCCCATGCGAAGTGTACCTTCTACCACTGAGCTACGTTCCCAGCCCCTTGGAAATTCCTCTTACACATACGTATTTTAAGATGTTGCTGAATTCACATTGTATTTAATCTGACCAATTCTTAAGTTACATTATATATGTGTGTGTGTGTGCACGTATAATGCACATTATATATATAAAAGTATCTATATATAAAATGTATATAAAAATATACATTGTGGACTAAATGATGGTCCCATCCAAAAATATGTCCACATTCTAGCCCCAGAAACTTGGGGATGTGACTTTTTTTGAAGAGTCTTTACAGATGTGATTAAGTCAAAGATCTTGAGATCATTCAGCTGATCATCCGGGATTATACAGGTGGGCCCAGAATCCAATGAGAGTGTCCTTACTAGTGATAGACAGATACAGAGGAGAAAGCTACGTGGAGATACAGGCAAAATCATAAAAAACACTTGGGCCCACCTGAAACTGAATGAGACAAGGATCCTCCCATGGAGACTTCAGAGGAATCATAGCCCTGTGGATACCTTGATTTTGGACTTTCAGCCTCCAGAACCATGTGAACATAAATTTCTGTTGTTTTAAGCCACCCAGGTTGCAGCAGTTAGTTATAGCAGCCACAGGAAACTAACCCATTTTCTGTTGCTAATAACACAATACCACATATAACTGGGTAAGTTATAAAGAAAAGAGGTTTGTTTGGGCTTGTGGTTCTGGTCCAAGATCAATGGACCAGATCTGGCAATGGCCTTCTTGCTGGCAGAGTCCTATGGCAGTGCAGGGTGTCACATGACAAGAGACAAAAAGCATTAGACACCAACCCAAACTGGCTTTTATAGCAGACCAACCCTTGAGCTACCCCACTAACTCACTAACCCATCAACCACATAAGTGGATTAACCCATTCAGGAGGGAAGAGCCCTAATCACTTCCTAAAGATCCAAGTTGGAAACAGTGGCACACAACTGTCATCCCAATACTCAGGAGGCTGAAGCAGGAGGATCACGAGTTTGAGGCCAGCCTTAGCAACTTGGCAAGACCCTGTCTCAAAATTAAAATTATTTTTTGGAGGAGGGGGCAGAGGCTGTGAATGTGGCTCAGTGGTAGAGCATTTGCCTAGCACTGTAATATATCATAAACAAGGATTAAATTTCAGCATGAGTTTTGGAGGGGACAAATGATATCTAAACCATAGTACAACTTATAATTAATTTTTAATTTTTAGAAGGAATGGGAGGACTTAATAACAAACTTTTATAGCTTTAGGGGTTTTGTTTATGTTTTCAAGTTAGTTGTTTAAAAGGCCCCACGGACTTATGACGGGAAGCTGAAGTCCTTTTTCTCAGGCAGGGCACTGGGGCTGTGCCCATCAGATTGGATTTCTCCTCCCGTCCTTCAGAGCCTGGGTCTGGCTGGTTCACCCTTGGCCAGCAGCAACGGTGCAGAGTGGTCCCAGGGCACTTCTCCTTGAACTTCTTGCAGGGTTGGTTTTGTGGTTTTGAAGCATTTCAGCATTCCCAGTAAAGACTGTCCTTTCACCTCATGAAGGGGTCCTCTTTGCTGTTCTCCTTAATTTTATCCTGCTTGCTTCTCCCTCTGCCCCTCTTCTGGTGACTTTTTATTTTATTATTGAAGGCAGTTAACTCTTGAGTCACCGTGCTATGCCCAACCAGAGAAACCCACCCCTGTGAGTGCAGTGGGTTTCCTCTTTGGGGGAAGAAGTGATTTCTACTCCAGAAGGATGCTAGCTGGTGTTGGGGGACCGGGCTCTCAGAAGGTATTAGTCAGGGTCTTCAGAGTTTTATCTAAGATTTTTCTGTAAAAGCAAAGTGCTAGAAAATGAAGATTCTCTGAAATTAAAGAAGAAGAAGAAGAAGAAGAAGAAGAAGAAGAAGAAGAAGAGGAGGAGGAGGAGGAGGGGGGGGGAGAGGAGGAGGAGGAAGAAGAAAAGTTCATTGAGCCATTACAGATGGTAGCCAGAAAGAGGAACAGGTTCTGAGAAAAGTTTCTGCAAACTACGAGCAGCAGGGCTAGACAGCAGTTGGAAAGACATCTGCTATACTTAGAGCTAAGAATTTTTTTTTTTTTTTTTTTTTGGTACCAGGGAATGAACTCAGGGGCACTCAACCACTGAGCCACATCCCCAGCCCTATTTTGTGTTTTATGTAGAGACAGGGTCTCACTGAGTTGCTAAGCGCCTCGCCGTTGCTGAAGCTGGCTTTGAACTCATGATCCTCCTGTCTCAGCCTCCCAAAATGTGCCACTGCGCCCGGCTCAGAATTTGTCTTTTATTAGTCTTTTTTCTCCAAGTTCACTTAGAAGGATAGAATCTCTCTCTCTCTTTCTCTCTCTCTCTCTCTCTCATTTTTCTAACTTGTGTCACTAAGAGATGGATGAATGCTGTGCTCTAGGCTGTGCAGGAGAGAGTGATGACTGATACAAGGGGAGATCAGGCCCTGAACTCAAAACACAGTTCCACCTTTCACTGTACAACGTTGGGCCAAGGTTAGTGGACAAGACTGAGCCTCCTTTCTTCGTCTGTAAAATAGGCCATAGTGCCTCAAGCAATGACTGTTCATGTGTCTGGCCCCCCCACCCTAGTAACTTGTATGCCCTTGAAGGGGGCCATGCCTGCTCTACCGGGCCTGGCCCCTAGGAGGGCATTGATGGGGCCCTGAACAATACCTGTATGTGTCTGTGTTGTGACAAACCTCTCAGCCTCACCTCAAAAAATTTATCCTGAATACTATGTTTCTTTTAATGTTATTCTCTCTTCCCCTCGACATGCCACTGTGGAGCATTTTTACAGAAACACAGATAATAGGGAGAAGGGACGGATTCCAGGAGGGAGAAAGATTGTGAGCAACATTGTAATTGAAAAAAAAACAAACAAACAAGAAAATGTTTGTGTGTGTGTGTGTGTTTGCGCGCACGAGCCTTCACGCATACATTGGGGATTGAACCCAGGGCCTCATGCATGCTAGGCAAGCATCCTACCACTGAGCTACATCCTTATACCCATCCATACCACTATGTTTTGGTACTGGGGATTAACCAGGGGCACCTCACCATTGAGCTACATCCCCAGCCTTTCTTATTTAAGACAGGGTCTTACTAAGTTGCTGAGGGTCATGCTAACTTGCTGAGGCTGGCCTCGAATTTACGATCCTCTTGCCTCTGCCTTTAGAATCACTGGATTCCAGGCGTGTGCCAACCTAGTTTGGATAAAATGGCAAATTTTTGTGCAGAAGGCAGTTGTTTCATTATTTTAAGGCACAACCTCTACAGATATGGAAATTCTAATATTTTTCTACTTTGGTTCAAATTCTATTTAAGATGTGTGTGTGTGTGTGTGTGTGTGTGTGTGTGTGTGTGTGTGTATTTGTTTTACGATAGGGACTGTTTGATGAGACCTAGTTGGAGCATGAATTACACAGTGTCAAATATGTTTGATAATGATGAGAGTAGCTGGTTCTGAATTCCAGAAACCCCATGTAAACATGTCTTACAATGTAATCAATACATTCACCTAGTTGGAAAAAGACCAAACATGCCTTAGTTTATGTCTAAATAATCTAAGAGACTTTATTTGTGACTAGCACCCGACTCCCTTTGAATTACTATGGGTTTGGGTTTGTACCCAGGTCTCTAGAATGACTGCTTGGCCTCAGCCTAGAGTTAATGTTCATGTTGCTATAAAACCTACAGCTCTTACAAAAAGCCATGTACAAACCTACGGCTGTAAAACTCTGTGTTCTCAGGTCTTGCCAAGAAGAATATTGACAGCATTTCAAATTTGTCATTATTTAATCTTAATTTGTACAAGAAGAAATATACCAAGCCATAAGTCATCTGTAGAGCTTATGCCGTTTCCGTAAGGTAAAATGTTCCCAGATGCTAGGGCTGGGGGTTTCGCTCAGGGGCAGAGTATTTGCCTAGTATGCATGGGGCCCTGGGTCCATCCCCAGCACCTCTCAAAAAAAAAAAAAAATTCCCAAATGCTAATAGTTTCCCAGATTGATACAGCAAGGGGATGATCTTTTTTTGTAGCAAGAAAAACCATCTAAATCACTTATTGAAGGCTTTGCTATCTGACACTTACTTGATGAAGAAAACTGTACTATTCTTCCCATAACTAAGATAGTAGAATAGAAATGTGGGTTATTCTGTCTAAAATTTCACCTGAAAATAGGTGCTTTCCTGGGCCTCCCCTCCTCACCCATGGAGTCTTCCCATGGTCCTGCTCAGGGCCAGAGCGTTTGCCTAGTATGGGCAAGCTGTTATACTTGTCTCTTGTCATTTTATATTGAAAATCAGCAAAACTATTTCTGTGTGTCTCTTTGAGATTTTGGAGGGGAGAGAGAAGGGAGAGAGAATGAACCGTTCTGGCTGTAACAAGCAACACTCTTTCCTGGATGCCTGTCTCTTTCCTACAGGGCCCCTGATAGCCACAGTTGGGGAAAACAGATGCCCAACTGCATACTGTTTATTTCAAATAACATTTGCACACTTTACATGGGAGTTTTGCCCTCTTATTAAGGAGAGCAAAATTGACACTAACTTTTGGTTTTGATTTGAAAGGTGTTTGTACCATCTCAGCATTGGGTGAGGTATTGCCACGTTCTTATCTTGGACTAAATCTCCTGGGAAAATAAATAAAATAGGCAGTAGGCAGTCTCACCCACTCATCTCACCCAGCCTCAAGGAGCACATCAAGATAGGGGGTGCCCCCAGAGAAAGGGTCAGCATTGGGCTTAAGGGTGGTAGATGGTGTGTCCAAGGAAGGCTGTAACAGCGTCTCCCACCCAGCTGTCCAGCAGAATGACCTCCTCCATGGTGAGGTGAGTAGATTGCTCTCCCTTTGCCTCTTAGCTGGCCCCAAGGCAGACTTTGACCACGAACATGCAGAAGTGGCTCTGTGTCATGCCCAGACTGGCCGCAGGAGACCTGTTCTGCCTGCTCCTTCCTCTGCATTCTTTACTGCTATGAACTCCTCCCTACCGGGAGCACAGTCTCACAAAACAAGACCCAGCTTCCCTGAGAAAGAGACCCCGTAGAGACTAAGAGACATGCAGATAGCCTCGGGCTGTTCAGTTTCTTACTGAGGTCAGGTATGTGCGGAGAGCCATGTTCCGTGTACCAGCCACCAGGGTCCTGACCCCCCAGCACATCTGCCCAAGGACACCACAGGGAACAGCTACCCCACTGAACCCAAACCCAACTCCTGACCTACAGAATATCGCACAAATAAAATGATGGTTCTCATCCTAACCCACTAAGTCTTATCATCTAGTGAAACAGACAAGTGGCTGGAATTAGGGCTCCTAACATCCTGGTGGTGAATAGCAGCAGGGAATCCAGGCAGAGCAGGTGAAGTGTGAATAGCCAGGTCACCAAGCTGCACAGGCACATCACTGGTTATCACAGCACCTCCTCCCATGAGCCCTGAGGATCAACACCATAGTGCTGCAACCTCAGGAGCTGGTTTCAAAAACAGGGAGAGATTCCACACACTGAGCCAAAGACTGAGGTCAAAGCTGCCACGAGACACAGATTCAACACCACAGAGTAGCAGGAAAGGCACTCACAGAGCCTGCAAGGAGGCAGTGTCTTAGCAACTGAATCATAGATTTGTTTGCAGATGAGATGAGATGCCCAGACAATTCAATATATTAAATGTCTCGCTCAGAACACTTGCGTCACAAGCTGTTTCCCTGCCGAGTCCCATCATTTCACTGGGTCTTGTGTCTGCTTTGCAGGGCCAGCAAGCCTCCCTTAGGTTCCAACCAGGTGAAGGGGTCAGAATAGATATAAATAACCACATATATGGAATGAGAGGGATGCTGATGGACATCTGTGGGGGGTGGATGACGGCTCATCGCTGCAATGGGTAACGCAGAGGAGAGAATGCTGATGGAAGAAATAGCAAAGGAAGCCACGGCCCAGAGGAAACCACAGCCAGACTGCGCGCAGAGGTTGGGATGAGATGGGGGGCCGGGGGTTTGCACAGCCATGGAACACACTGCCATACCCTGTAGAATTTGGGATGAGCCAGGGCTCAACAGTTGGGGGAAGGAGAAATGAATGGGCTGAAACCCATCTGTGTGCAGAATAGTTAACGCCCTGCTCTTGAGCTAGGGAGCAAGAGAAGCAGGTGCAGCCAGGCAACTCCTGCAGGTGACACGTGCCTAATCGCAGTGTGTTCGCCAGCTTGTTGTCACCATCACCAAAATAATTGAGAAGGACAACTTAGAAGAAGAAAGGTGTTGTTGTTGTTGTTGTTGTTGTTGTTGTTGTTTTGCTCACAGAGTCAGAGGTTTGAGTCCATGGTCAGCTGACTCCATTACTCCGAGCCCACGGTGAGGCAGAACATGATGGCAGAAAGGGGTGGCCACGGAAAACTGCTCAGTTCATGGCAGCGAGGAAGCGGAGAAAAAGGCCGAGGAAATGACTGAGAAGGTCAAACCCTTCCAGGGCACACCGTCAAGACCTACCTCCAGTAAGTCCTACCTCCCAGTAGTCCGTCCAGCTGTCAATGGATGAATCAATCTGATGACCCCATCAACTGGAGGGAGTCCCCACTGATGAGGTCAGAGCCCTGGTGATCTTGTCATTGCCTGAAAGCTTCACCTCTGAACTTGGCTGCATTGGAAATCATGCTTTCTACGCTGAGCTTTTGGTGGATGATCCAGATCCGAACCATAACACACAGATATCCTCCTTGCATCTGATTGGACAAAGCAATATACTTCCTAACCACAAGGCAGTGGCACCTGCCCCTGGCATAGCATCCACATCTGAGATATGTACAAAGATCCTGTTTGACCTAGAGTAACCTCATTGCTAGAAGCACCTGAGAGCAGCTTATACATTTAGAGTATTCTCAGGGTACACGGGAGAAAAATAATTACGCTGCACAGGTGTCAAAAGAATAAGAGCATGCATGCACAAAATTCCCCAAAATACCTCCCAATTCTAGGAAATGCTATGAATATTCATCCCCCTAGAATACCAAGAACAATAATAAGCAGGCTGCCTGCCTGTGGGTGTGGCTCTATCATCCAGCACACCCACATCCAGCTCTTGAGTGTATACAAGAAATCTTTTTCTCAGATGGGTGTGGTGACGCACACCTGTGATTCCAACTACTTGTTAGGCTGAAGCAGGAGGATTGCAAGTTCAAGCCCAGTCTCAGCAGTTTAGTGAGACTGTGTCTCAAAATAAAAAATAAAAAAGACTGGAGATGTAGTTCAGTGGTAGTGTCCCTGGGTTCCATCCCTAGTACTGGGGGTCGGGGGGACTTTTCCCTACCACTGAAACTGACAGTCCTTAAATTCTTTTCTCTGAAGCTGGGTGCAGTAGTGCAAACCTGTAATCCCAGCAACTGAGGAGGCCAAGGTAAGCGGATTGCAAGTTCAAAGCCATTGCAAGTTCAGCAATTTAGTGAGGCCCTAAGCAATTCAGCAAGACTCTATCTCAAAATTTTAAAAAGGCCAGGCATGGTAGTGTATGCCTGTAATCCCAGTGGCTCAGGAGGCTGAGGCAGGAGGATCAAGAGTTCAAAAAAGCGAGGCACTAAGCAACTTAGTGAGACCCTGTCTCTACATAAAACACAAAATAGGGCTGGGAATGTGGCTCAGTGGTTGAGTGCCCCTGAGTTCAATCCCCAGTACCAAAACAAAAAACAAAAACAAAAACAACAACAACAACAAATATATATATATATATATATATATGCCAGAGATTAGATTAGGAAAAACTTGTGGAATGTGAGAAAGCACTCTAAAAAGAGTGAAAAAGACAAAAATGTGCCACTGGAGAAAACAGAACTCAGAGAGCACAGAATATAAAACAAAGAACATTAAGGAATAAAACTTTGATCTGTATCCTCAGAGAGATTTTAGAACTAGAACACAGTGTGTTAGACAATGAGCCCTGTGAGCATAACCACAGCAAAAACCTCTGGATATGCAAAGTATGGCTCACAAAATAGAAAATAATCCATATGGATGGACAAAAACATTTAGGGGATCTCAGAGAACCCAGAGAAGATGGGGAGAAAACAATAAGAGATACAGATGATTAATCCAAGAGCTACAACACCTTTCTAAAAAGAATTCCAGAAAGAGAAAAAGAAGGAAAAAGAAAACATAAAATGAAGGGTAGAACATGGTCAAATAAATAATAAGAGCTGAGGAAAGACACAATCTGAGATTGAAAAGGCATTGAGAGGATCCTTTGGGATAAGCACTATGAAGAATATCTTGGCAATCATTCACAAAGCTGATTGTCCCTGCACCTGGCAGTGTCCCTTTGATTATGATATGCTGATGTGTCAATTATTAATGACTGAAAGGGACTGCAGTAACATGCCAGTACCTTTTGAGTTAACATTTTTGTGCTTAAAGGGTCCATGGCCCAACACCAGGCAGTGGACTATGACTTAATAAGTAAGAGAAGTAGTACAAGGATGGGGGTCATAGCTCAGTGACAGAGTGCATGCTTCACAGGTACCAGGCCCCGGGTTTGATCCCCAGCAGAAACAAAAAGGAAAGAAAGAAAAGAAAAGAAATACAGTGCATATATGGTTTCTGTCCCTTTTCCTGCTGGATAGCCTTAGGATGCAGGCTGGTTGCCAGGGGAACCAAGTCTGTGATTAGAAGTTGGAGCTTTTAGTCCCACCCCTGATGTCTGGGGAGGAAAAAAAGGATGAAGGCTGAGTTAATCACTAATGGCCAATGACATAATTAATTAATCATGCCTATATAATGGAACCTTCATAAAAATGCCTAAAGGATGGAGTTGAGAGAGCTGCTGGGTTGGCCTGAGGAGCAGGGTGCTGGGAGGGAGGGCCACTGGAGAGGGCGTGGCAGCTCTAAGCCCCTCCCTCATACTGTGCTCTATAGATTTCTTCCACCATGCCTGGCTTGTCCTCGACTTTTGACTTCATAGCCAAAGTATGGCTACATTAGATCCAGAGAGTACATGATATAACTGATACAAACAAAACATTAGAGCAGGATGCTGTCAAACCAGGAATTCTTAGGAAATGCAAGTATGAAACATACCCATTTATTCTCTCCACACATACTCTGTGAAGCTTCCATCCCAGCAGGGAGACACCATGTCATGGCAGCAGTAGAGAATGTAGAGCAGAGAGTCCTCTGGGCACCACCAGCAAGCTCTGACCCAGCGTCAGAGAGGAAAGAGCTAACTTTAAAAAATGGTAGCTAGGTGGAGATCAAAAGGACTAAAGGAGCTGGGTCAGGTGGCCCATGCCTGTAATCCCAGTGGCTTGGAGGCTGAGGCAGGAGGATTGCAAATTCAAAGTCAGTCTCAGCAACTTAGCGAGACCCTGTCTCAAAATAAATAAATAAATAAATAAAATGGGTAGGGATGTGGCTCAGTGGTTAAGCGCTCCTGGGTTCAATCCTCTGGTACCAAAACCAAACCAAAAAACAAAAACAAAGAAAATAAAGGAACTGGCAAGGTAAAGAGCCAAAGAAATTTCCAGGCAAAGGAAGCTCTCAGGTGTGGAACCAGGTGGAAAGTCACAGACTGACATGAGACATCTGTGGTTACAGTGCAGGGGCCAAGGGAGAGTCTGCAGGACAAACAGACAAGAGATAAAAGGAGGAAAGACACACAGATGGCTTCATGCACATGAGTAAGAGTCACAGGAATGTGAGCACCTCAAACCCAATGAGGTCAGACATGCTTTTTTGTGGTGGTGGGGGGGTGGGGAATATGACACCTCCAGGGTTCTGAATGATTTTCTGTGAGTAAATGGGCTCAACACTTAGACATCAGTTAGTAGTCAGGCGCAGTGGCACATGCCTGTAATCCCAGCACTCTGGGAGGCTGAGACAGGAGAATCACCAGTTCAAAAACAGCCTCAGCAACAGTGAGGTGCTAAGCAACTCAGAGACCCTGTCTCTAAATAAAACACAAAATAAGGCTGGGGATGTGGCTCAGTGGTCGAGTACCCCTGAGTTCAATCCCCAGTACCAAAAAAAAAAAAAAAAAGATTATAGGTTAGAAACTGTAATACCTCAGATCGGCACTGCTAGATAGGAAGACACATGAACAGCATGAAAAAACAAGGAAAGAAAATGCCCCAAACCAAGATGCTACAATAATAGAATCCATTGACAGCACAGTAGATGACAAGTCAGAGAAGTAGTTCAGAACATACATAATTAAAATGATCTGTGGAGCACAAAATAATATGAGAGAGCAATTACAGGCAACAATTGATCAATCCAACAAAGAGATTAGAGAGCAAATACAGGCAACCATTGATCACTCCAACAAAGAGATAAGAAAACAAATAGAGAGCAAAAGATTACTTCAAGAAAGAGAGAGAGTCTCTGAAAAAAAAAAAAAAGAGAGAGAAATCCTTGAAATGAAGGAAACAATAAACTAAATAAAAAATTTAATGGAAAGCATCACCAACAGACTACAGAACTTGGAAGACAGACCACAGACAATGAAGACAAAATATATAATCTTGGAAATAAAGCTGACCACACAAGGAAGATGGTAAGAAACCATGAACAGAGCATCCAAGAATTATGGGATAACACGAAAAGACCAAATCTAAGAATTATCAGGATAGAGATAGATACAAACCAAAGGAATGCACAATCTCTTCAATAAAATTATATCAGAAAATTTCCCAAACATGAAGAATGAATTGTAAAATCAAGTACAAGAGGCTTACAGGACACCACATGTACAAAACTACAACAGATCCACACCAAGGCACATTATAATGAAAATGCCTACCATACACAATAAGGATATAATTTTAAAAGCTGCAAGAGAGAAGGTTCAGATTACATACAGGGGGAAACCAGTTCAGATTTCAGCAGATTTCTCAACCCGGACACTGAAAGCCAGGAGATCCTAGAACAACATATACCAAGGTCTGAAAGAAAATGGGTGCCAGCCAAGAAACTTATATCTAGCAAAATTAAGCTTCTGATTTGATGATGAAATAGAAATCTTCCATGATAAACAAAAGTTAAAAGAATTTACAGTGAGATAGCCTGCACTAGAGAACATTCTCGGCAAAATATTTCATGAGGATGAAATGAAAAACAACAATGAAAATCGGCAAAGAGAGAAACTACACTAAAGGAAAAGTCAATCAAAGGAGAAACCAAGTCAAGTTAAAAATCAAAAATAAACCAGAATGAACAAGAATACAAACCATATTTCTATAATAACCCTGAAAGTTAATGGCATAAACTCATCAATCAAAAGACATAGATTGGCAGATTGGATTAAAAAAAAAAGTCCCAACAATATGCTGCCTTCAAGAGACTCATCTCATAGGAAAAGATATCCACAGACTGAAAGTGAAAAGATGGGAAAAAACATACCACTCAAATGGACCATGAAAACAAGCAGGGGTTTCCATCCTCATATCAGACAAAGTGGACTTCAAACCAAAGATAGTCAGAAGGATAACGAAGGTCATTTCATACTGCTTAAGGGAACCATACATCAACAAGACATAACAATCATAAATATGCCCTGAACAATGGAGCATCCACATATATCAAACAAACTCTTCTCAATTTTGAGAATCAAATAGACCACAACACAATAATACTGGGTGACTTTAACACATCTCTTTCTCTACTGGATAGATCTTCCAAACACAAATGAAACAAAGAAACCATAGAACTCAATACAATACAATCAATAATTTAGAGTTAACAAACATATACAGAATATTTCATCCATCAACAAGTGAATACAATTTTTTCTCAGCAGCACATGGATCCTTCTCTAAAATAGACCATATGTTATACCACAAAGCAAGTCTTAGCAAATACAAAGAAATAGAGATACTACCCTGCATTCTATCAGACCATAATAGAATGAAATTAGAAATGAATGATAAAATAAAAAATAGAAGCTACTCCATCACCTGGAGAGTAAATAATATGCTACTGAAGGATGCTTGGATAACAGAAGACAACCAGGAGGAGATAAAAAAAAATTCTTAGAGGTAAATGAGAACTCTGATACAACATATCAAAATCTCTGGGACCCTATAAAGGGAAAGTTCATTGCATTAAGCTCATTCATTAAAAGAAGAAAAAGTCAACAAATAAATGACCTGACATTACATCTCAAAGCTCTTGAAGAAGAACAAATCAACACTAAAAGAAGTAGAAGATAGTAAATAATTAAAATCAGGGCTGAAATCAATAAAATTGAAACAAAGGAAACAATTTAAAAAATTGACAAAACATAAAGCTGGTTCTTTGAATAAATAAATAAAATTGATAAACCCGTAGCCACCCTAACAAAAAGGAGAGAGAAAACTCAAATTACTAAAATTCTAGATGAAAAAGGAAATATCACAACAGACGCTATTGAAATACAGAAGATAATTAGAAACTATTTTTAAAATCTATACTCCAGTAAAACAGAAAATCCTGAAGACACCGACAAATTTCTAAAGGCATATAATCTGCCCAAACTGCATCAGGAGGGCTTACACAACTTAAACAGATCAATTTCAAGTGAGGAAATAGAAGAAGCCATCAAAAGCTTACTAACCAAGAAAAGCCTGGGACCAGACAGATTCTCAGCCAAGTTCTACAAGACCTTCAAAGAAGGATTAATACCAATACTCCTCAAATTATTCCATGAAATAAAAATGGAGGGAACCCTTCCAAACTCATTCTATGAGGCCAGTATCACCCTGATTCCAAAACCAGACAAAGACACATCAAAGAAAGAAAACTTCAGACCAATATCCTTGATGAACATTGATGCAAAAATTCTCAATAAAATTCTGGCAAATCACATACAAAACCATATTAAAAAGATAATGCACTACGATCAAATAGGTTTTATCCCAGGTATGCAAGGTTGGTTCAACATACAGAAATCAATAAATATAATTTATCACATCAGTAGACTTAAAGACAAGAATCATATGATTATCTCTATAGATGCTGAGAAAGCATCTGACAAAATACAGTACCTCTTCATGTTCAAAACACTGGAAAAACTAGGGATAGTAGGAACTTACTTCAACATTGTAAAAGCTATCTATGCAAAACCTAAGGCCAACATCATCTTAAATGGGGAATAATTGGAAGCATTCCCTCTAAAAATGGGAATAAGACAGGGATGCCCTCTTTCACCACTTCTATTCAACATAATTCTTGAAACTCTAGACAGAGCAATTAGACAGATGAAAGAAATTAAATACAAGCTGGATACAAGCTGGGCGTGGTGGCACATGCCTGTAATCCCAGCACTTTAGGGGGCTGAGACAGGAGAATCACAAGTTCAAAGCCAGCCTCAGCAACGGCGAGGCACTAAGCAACTCAGTGAGACCCTGTCTCTACATAAAACACAAAATAGGGCTGGGGATGTGGCTCAGTGGTCGAGTGCCCCTGAGTTCAATCCCGGGTACAAAAAAAAAAAAAAAAAGAAAGAAAGAAATTAAAGGGATCCAAATAAAAAAAGAAGAACTTAAACTATCGTTATTTGCTGATGATACGATTCTTTACTTAGAGGATCCAAAAATTTCCACCAGAAAACTTCTAGAATTGATAAATGAATTCAGCAAAATAGCAGGATATAAAATCAATACCCATAAATCAAATGCATTTCTATACATTAGTGATGAATCTTCTGAAAGAGAAGTTAGGAAAACTACTCCATTTACAATAGCCTCAAAAAGACAAAATATTTTGGAATCAATTTAACAAAAGAGGTGAAAGACCTTTACAATGAAAACTACAGAACACTAAAGGAAGAAATTGAAGAAGATCTTAGAAGATGGAAAGATCTCCCATGCTCTTGGATAGGCAGAATCAATATTGTCAAAATGGCCCTACTACACAAAGTGCTATACAGATTCAATGCAATCCTAATTAAAATCCCAACATCATTCCTTATAGAAACAGAAAAAGCAATCATGAAATTCACTTGGAAAAATAAGAGACCCAGAATAGCCAAAGCAATCCTTAGCAAGAAGAGTAAAGCAGGAGGCATTACAATACCAGACCTTAAACTATACTACAAAGCTATACTAACAAAAATGGCATGGTATTGACACCAAAGTAGACAGGTAGACCAATGGTACAGAATAGAAGACACAGAGATAAACCCACATAATACACTTATCTTATACTAGACAAAGGTGCCAAAAACATACATTGGAGAAAAGACAGCCTCTTCAACAGATGGTGCTGGGAAAACTGGAAAGCCATATAAAGCAAAATGAAACTGAACCCCTATCTCTAACCATGCACAAAACTCAGCTCAAAGTGGATCAAGGACCTAGGAATTAGACAATAGACCCTGCACCTACTTGAGAAAAAAGTAGGCCCAACCTTTCATCATGTCAGATTAGGCCCTGACTTCCTTAACAAGAGTCCTAAAGTACAAGAAATAAAAGCAAGAATCAATAAATGGGGAGGAGTCAAATTAAAAAGCTTCTGTTCAGCAAAAGAAACAATCAATGAAGTGAACAGAGAGCCTATGTTATGGGAGCAAATTTTTGCCACACGCATATCAGATAGAGCACTGATCTCCAGGATATATAAAGAACTCAAAAAACTTAACACCAAAAAAAAAAAAAACAACCCAATTAATAAATGAGATAAGGAACTGAACAGACACTTCTCAGAAAAAGACATATAATTGACCAACAAACATTTGAAAAAGCTGGCACGTTGTTGGTGGGACTACAAATTTGTGCAACCTATTTGGAAAGCAGTATGGAGATTCCTTACAAAACTTTGAATGGAACCACCATTTGACCCAGCTATCCCACTCCTCGGTCTATACCCAAAGGACTTAAAAACAGCATACTACAGTGACGCAGCCACTTCAATGTTTATAGCAGCTCAATTCACAATAGCTAAACTGTGGAACCAACCTAGATGCCCCTTAATAGATGAATGGATAAAGAAACTGTGGTATATATACACAATGGAATATTACTCAGCATTAGAAGAGAATAAAATCATGGCATTTGCAGGTAAATGGATGGAATTGGAGAACATCATGCTAGTGAAGTAAGCTAATCCCAAAAAACCAAAGGCTGAATGTTCTCTCTGATAAGTGGATGCTGATCCATAATAGGGAGGGGACATGGGAAGAATGGAGAAACCTTGGTCAAAGGGGAGGGAAAAGAGAGGATGAGTCATGGGGACAGGAAAAATAATGGAATGAGATGGCCAAAAAACCCTAGGTTTGACCGCACTTATGGTGTGACTCTATATTGTGTACAACCAGAGAAATGAAAAGTTGTGCTCCATTAGTGTGCAATGAATCCAAATGCATTCTGCTGTCATGTAAATCTAATTAGAATAAATACATTTTTAAAAAGAAACACCCAGTTCAGAAATAGAGTATGAAACAGTCCTGAAAAAAATCTACACAAATTTACCCAACTTGATCCACAAGTATAACTAATCCTAACCCTAGTGGGGACATGAAAAGTGAATTCTGAAGTTCTAAAAGAGAACATAGATAAAATCTGCTAAGAAAAATGTGAAGGGGAGGAATGACAAGAGCACACTGTCCTCTCACACGTCAAAGTAGCCCATGGTTTTGCAATGAGAGCTGTGTGGCCTGGCAGACGGAAGATCTCACGGGATGGGAATTTAGTACATGGCAGAGGTCACATTTCAAGGAGACTCGCTTGGCCTATGTTTGACAGCCTCTATCAAGCCCCCTGACCTCAAATTCCTGGTGGCACCGGCCCCTGGGCTGCAGCCTCTAGTCCCCAAGCCCGTGGCCCCTGCCTTGCCCTGACCTTTCCATATCTGGCTTTGTGCTCTGGCCTTGCACCTGGCTTTACCCACTAGTCTTTACTGACATCCCGACTGAACCCGAGTATCCTCGCGGAACAGCCTGGTTGAAGGCCACTGCCCAGTGCCACTGACCTAATCTCACCCTCATGCCACCCCTTCCCTGGCCCACCCATCATCCCCTTCCTACCTTTACACACCTGGTTTATGCTTCTTAAAAACAGGTCTTGCCCACCAGGCTCTCCAAAGTCCTAACCTTACCCACTCAGTTCAGAGTCTTGGCCCAGGCATGGGTGCTTCACAGTCTGGAGGCATCTTGTGCCACCGCCCCCCAACACCACATTGCCCCTAAGTGGCCTTGTCCCTGTCCACCCTCCCCTGCCCACCTCTGCTCTCAGGGCCCCTCCCCGTGGCTCCCTCTGCCCTTAGCTCCCCTTTTCCTCAGACCCCATCCTCACCCACCCACTTCACAGCCAGCTTTATGCTGTGGCCTCGTCATGTGGCCTTAGCACTGGGACATATTTAACTGCTGACTTTCACACCCCGTTTATAGTCTGGGTCTAAGGGACCCATGTCAAGCAGCCTGGCAGTGTCCCTTGCCCAGTGCCCTGGCTTAATCTCCCTGGCCCTGGTGCCCCTTCTCCTGGCCCACCCATCCTCACCCACCTGCCTTTACACACCCAATTTATGCTCTGGGCCTAAAACCAGGCCTTACCACCAGGCTGTCCTAGTTCCTGACTTATCTGATGACCCTGCCCCTTGTATCCCAGTGACCTTTCCCTTTAACAGCAAATGCCCCTGGGCCCTGAGCCTTGCCCACCTGACTTTACATGACTAGTTTTATGTTTTGGGCTAATACCTGGTCCTGCCTTTTCTTACCCCTGACTTTGCTCACCCCTGAACTTTGCCTAAGTAATCAATGCTTCAGAGCCTGGCCAAAGCCCCTGTCCCCGTCCATCAGCTTCAAAACACTCCCACCAGAGCCACCCCTGCTCCTGGTTCCTCTGTCCTAGTAACCCATGGCCCTAAGGCCCCATGCCCTAAAAAGAAAAAAAAAGACAAAGAATACATCATTATAGATCATTTTTCAGTGTTAAAACAGCTGTCTGTCCAGGTAGAAACCCCCCATTATCACACATCTTTAAACATGGTCGGGAGGGGAGGAGAAGAGAAAAAGTGATAATCTGTGAACTACAGACAAGTTTAAAAATTTCTAGCCGGGCCTGGTGGTGCATGCCTGTAGTCCCAACCTCCTGGGAGGCTGAGGCAGGAGGATCGTGAGTTCAAAATCAGCCTCAGCAACAGCGAGGCCCTAATTAGCAACTCAGTGAGACCCTGTCTCTAAATTAAAAAATACAAAATAGGGCAGGGGGATGTTGCTCAGTGGTTGAGTGCCCCTGAGTTCAATCTCAGGTACCTTCCCTCACCCCCCCAAAAAAATTCTAGCACACTTGGAAGATTCTTCACCATAAAATACAGCCAGGATAAATGTGAAGTTGTTTAACAGAGACAGGGTTTTATTTGTAGGGGATCAGAACATGCCATCCCCAAATATGTCTCTGTAGCATAATTATATTGAGCTGAAGACTATTGAGAAACAGAAGGCAAAAAAGCTCTCCACCCTGCGCTTTCTGTGCCTAAAAGAAGGCCTAGACTCTCAGTCACCTGAGACCAGAGGCGGCACCTGAGAAGTAGACAACACACCTCACCAAACTGCCCTTGCCTTCTATCAGTTTCCCTGCATATACTTGCCCTCCAGTTTGCCTCCCCCAACAGCCCAAAATCTTTTCCTCTGTCTTGTCACCTCCCCACAAACTTACTGTGGTTTGTTAAGATGTTATATGAGCCCAAGTTCTACCTCTCCGTGAGTCACTTGGTTGCTTGTCTCCAAGTGTACCCTAAATGTGTGCATGCCGCACATGCTAGTAATTTTGCCTGCTTTTATCATTAATCTTTTTGTCTTTTTGGTCAGTTAATTTGCAGGGCCCCAGGTAAAGAACCTAGAAGGGTGGAGGAAAGAGCTTTGTTTTATTTTCTTCTCGTCCACAGTTTTGTTTTTTTTTTTAACCAGGGATTAAACTCAGGGGTACTCAACCACTGAGCCACACCCCCAGCCCTATTTTGTGTTTTATGTAGAGACAGGGTCTCACTGAGTTGCTTAGCACCTCGCCATTGCTGAGGCTGGCTTTGAACTCGCAATTCTCCTGTCTAAGCTTCCCAAAGTGCTGGGATTACAGGCGTGCGCCATTGCACTGGCTTCCTCCACAGTTTTGCAAGATGAAAAACGTCGTATGGCTGGCCAGTGGTGATACAGCCCAATGATGTGAGTGTACATCAGGCTGCTGAACCATAAGCTTAAAATGGTTATTGTGGTTTGTTTTATGTTGTGTATATTTTATCACAATTTTAACAATTTTTATTTTTCATAAAATAGGTTTTGGGGTAGAGGATGTGGTTTAGTGGCAGAGCACTTACCTGGCATGCAAGAGGCCCTGGATCTGATGATCCCCA
>PVHX01026103.1:0-21300 GCA_004024805.1 Geosciurus inauris
AAAAAAAGAAATACGAGCTGGGCACGGTGGCTCAAGCCTGTAATCCCAGCACTTAGGGAGGCTGAGACAGGAGAATCGCAAGTTCAAAGCCAGCCTCAGCAACAGCGAGGTGCTAAGCAACTCAGTGAAACCCTGTCTCTACATAAAACACAAAATCGGGCCGGGGATGTGTCTCAGTGGTCGAGTGCCCCTGAGTTCAATCCCCACTACCAAAAAAAGAAAAAAAAAAATGAAGCTGGGCGTGGTGGCTCAAGCCTCTAATCCCAGCACGTTGGGAGGCTGAGACAGGAGAATCGTGAGTTCAAAGCCAGCCTCAGCAATGGCGAGGCACTAAGCAAGCAACTCAGTGAGACCCTGTCTCTACATAAAATACAAAATAGGGCTGGGGATGTGGCTCAGTGGTCGAATGCCCATGAGTTCAATCCCCAGTACCAAAAACAAAACAAAACAAAACAAAAAACCAAAAAATACAGAACTATGAGCTGGGGATCTGGCTAAGTGGTAGAGTGCCCAGCATGTGTGTTTCCCTGGGTTTAATCCCCAGCACTGCATCATTAAAATAGCGTGTACCTTACAGCTCCTGAGAACTAATGCCAGATTCCATCCCTGCTCAGCTTCAATGATGTCATCCCTGACAGAGGTCATCCACACTCACAGGAGCCCTTCACCATAGACAGGCTCTGCTGCCTACTCCTGTATGTGTGTCCCCACTTTGTCATGAGCCATTGGGGAGGCTCCCTGCCATATAGTCTGCAGTGAGACACGAGTTTGATTTTAAATACAGGGGGATGGACTGGAAATTTTATAACTAAATTAAGACAATACCTGGATTTTATTTAATTTGAGCCTAGATCTCAGATGCAGAATGGAAATTAAACCAGAGGGGAAGCGATCTGTTCCCGATTCCACTGTTGTAACCAGGGTGGTTGGCTTATTCCATGCTTCCTTCCACTCCTTGAAAGTCTTTATCTCTGATATGAGTTGTCTCCGTGTGACACCTGACCATGAGATTTATCTTGTATCTAATGGACACTTGTTCCCTAGGAAGTCATTAACACTTTGTCCCCTTCGCACATGTTCGAGAAATTGATAGACCAAGCCTCAAGTAGCTCACAGGGAGGGCCACACAGGTGCAGCTCTGGGTAGTTCTGAGCATGTTTGCTGTTGAGCATTGGGCACTCGGCAGCCTGTGTTTTGTCTACACTGGGGATGGTCTTAAGAACTGTGTGATGGTGCTCTTCGCACTGACTTAATGCTTGGAGGTGCTGTTGATTCACAGCTAAAAAAATTCCTTGAAAATGTGTTTTCATCTTCTTTCCCACACGTCCAACTTTATTTTGAAAGCTTACAATCTTTTCCACCTTGTCCTCCACATACACAAATAGGAAATGTTGAAATTTTGTTGTCTGAACTCCTGATTCTAATACTCTTGTGGTTTATGGTGTCACTAATTCTGTGTACCTCTTGGTCAGAAGGCCCCACTGTGAAGCAAGTCTACCATGAAGCTGGAGGAGATGCTCACAATGCAACCTTCCAGCCAGGCACCAGGGAGAAGCTGGGAGCCACCTTTCCAGGTAGAACCCTCTCTCTCCCTCCCTTTGCCCATGCAGAGGTTTCCTCACCATCCTGTTCCTAGTTCAGCCCCTCAGTGGGTGGGTATCTGTCCCTCCAGGACATAGCAGTGACTGCCACCTATTCTCCATGTTAGGAAAATATTTGTGATGCTCCCTGAGCATCAGTGTGCTCTTGCAAACTGGGTTGGTGAAGGGTGAGTGAAGCCTTTTGAGTTTCAGTATGGAGAGTGCACAGACAAGGCAAGAGGGAGAAAGTGCCAAGGAAGCTGCTGGACGTGCTATGGATGTCCATGCTAAGTTTTTTTCTTTTTTTTTTTTTTTAAAGTATTTATTTATTTTTTAAGTTGTAGGTGGACAGAATATCTTTATTTTATTTTTATGTAGTGCTGAGGATCGAACCCAGTGCCTCACGCATGCTAGGCGAGCACGCTACCACTGCACCATAACCCCAGCCCCGCTAAGTTTTTTTACACTTCCATTATAAAGTCCTCTGCCTGATGTCAAGTAGCCGTGTGTACGTATGTAAAGAAATTAAAGAGCCGGCTGCGGTGGCACAAGCCTGTAATCCCAGCACTTAGGGAGGCTGAGACAGGAGAATCACGAGTTCAAAGCCAGCCTCAGCAACGGCGAGGTGCTAAGCAGCTCAGTGAGACCCTGTCTCTACATAAAACACAAAATAGGGCTGGGGATGTGGCTCAGTGGTCGAGTGCCCCTGAGTTCAATCTCCAGCACCCCCCAAAAAATAAATAAATAAATTAAAAAAAATATAAAGGAGGCAGAGGCAAAGTGGCTGCTCCTCCGAGCTGCTGGCTTTCTGTCAATAGGTTAACTTAGGTCACTGCATCATCAGCGCATTATTGTTCATGTGCCATCAGGCAGGTTACAGAGTCGGCAACTTTAAGCAGCCTGTTCCTCAGTTACATACTTAGTTGCAGTGTGCAATGTTAGGAGCTCTGTGTTGCTCTCCAGAAAGTCCATTGTTTGAAGTTACTGTTGATTGGGCAGGTCCAGGAGCGGTGGAAATTGCTGAAACATTGTGGTTGTTTAACAAGAGAGTTTCTTTATTCCCAGGAGCTGAATGAGATCAAGGTTGAGGCTGATAAGACGCTGGCACAGAGCCTCCTCGTGGAGGGCGCTGCCACAGCAGCCAGGCATCCTGCACCTTTGCACAGAACCTTTCCCAGGCGCCAATCCTGCCACAGCCGTGAGGTCATCTGAGACCCCAACCTCAGGCACTGCCCTCCTGTTGTCTGTCACTGCTCTCCACCACCAGAGACGACTTGCTGTGCTGTACATTTCCACAGTCAGAACTCTTGCATTCCCTATGTGTGAAAAAAACAACAAAACAAATGTTTTCCCATGTGTGAAAAATGGTTTGGGGTTCCTGCTTGCAGGCCTTCATCCTTGATGTATGCCCAACTAGGGTCCTGCGTCCTGGGAGGAGAGTTCCTGGCCACTTGCTGATGTGTGTGTAAACATATCTATATGTGTACAGTGTGTGTGTATATATGTACATACATATGTACATATAGCACTTGATTTTTGAAATTTCTTTTCTAGATAATCGACCCAATCCAAAGAGTACTCTAGGTATAAACTGCTTCCAGGTGAAGAGTCAGCAGTTCATACTGAACTTCACAACAGATCATGTTTAGAGAATGTTGGTTGTGATGTTCTAACAGCCTCCACTATCTACAGATGCTTCCTCTCAAATATTGGGCAGGGTGACAAACTAGAACTAGCTAAGAGGTGGGTGGATTTTAAGTCCAGAAAGAGGTTCTCCTGTACCCAAAAGTGCAAAAAGCATAGTTACTTCATGTGGATTAATGCCGGTCAGGGATGGACTGAACTCTAAAACGGATAATCTTACAAGTCCTATAGAGGGATGAAATCTGTGATCTTCTCCTGTGGTAGGAAACAGGCCAAATAGTTAAGGATGTGGTTGGTCCCTGACCCCCTTCACTGGAGAGGGGAGGCTGCAGGCAAGATGGTACCCGAGGGACCTATCCTCAGCATATTTAGGTCTCATTTCTTATTTCTCTCCATTCCACATCCACCCATCACACCCACAGCACCTCAGGTCTCAGAACTGGGGTTATGATGACTGGTCTGCCCAGAAAGAGCCTCAGTCCTGAGTGCTCAGGTGCCAGGATTATGGTCCCCCTCCCATTAAGAGAAGGTCAGTGGGGAGCCAAGGCACGCAGTGGTCTGCACTAGTCCTGTGGGGCAAGGTGGGCCACAGCCTGGAGAGCCATGGAGGGAATGGGTGAGGACTGGTCTGCTGTCTGGCAGGCTAAGGAACCCAGACTCCAGCAGTGTCCCATGAGGGCAGTATGGAAGAGGCCAGATGTATGACTCTCCTGTGGAACTGGCCATCCCCGGTCCCCTCTTCCACTTGGGGCACCTGGCACGACATGGCAGGCCTCTCTCATCCCCATGCTTTGTCATTCAGGGTTAGGGCTACTGCCTGCAGGTCAGCTTTCCCAGTGCAGAACTGGAGTGTGTTCCTTCTCCATCAGCTGGAAGACCAGACCAAGGAGGCAGAAATAAATGACAAGGTGCACTGCTGTGTCTCAGACGTTCTGGGGTGCTGTGGTGGAGCCAGAATTTCTGTAAATGAGTGACAGCTTTTCTGTGCCTGAAATGGACATGGGCAAGTGACCAGTGTTGGTGAACCTTTCTTGTCTTCCCTGTGCTGGCCACCACCCAGAGCAACAAGCGTTCCCCAAACTTGGCTCTAGAGCCAGCTGCTATGGACCCAGGGTCAGCTGCAGTACAGGGCGCACCCCTATATGCACAGTAGCCCCTGGGCCAGCTCTGGAGCCAGTGCCAGCAGCAGAGAAAGAGGTACCTCCAGGGAGAGCCCTGGAGTGAGCTGGAGCCAGAGCCCTGCTGCCCTCTCCTGACTCCAAAGGTGGTGAACACACTCCAGCAACCCAGAATAGCAGCTGTGCATTTAATGATAGTTATGAACTGGGGTCACTCAAAAGGAGGTAAAATAGGCTCTTGAGTGAATCTCGAGTTTGTTGGTCCTCAGGTCATTTTTCTTTGTTTTGTTTTGTTTTTGAGCTGGGCATTGAACTCAAGGGCACTTAACAATTTAGTCCCATCTTCAGCATAAGTCTTCCACCTCTAAAATCTCTATTAGACCTGACATTACACATGATCTTGTAATTTGTGTGCTTTAAGGGATTTCTTGAGTCACTATGAAAATGAGAACAAAGAATAGGCCTTTAGCTGGGCGTAGTGACTCAAGCCTGTAATCCCAGCACTGTGGGAGGCTGAGGCAGGAGGATCATGAGTTCAAAGCAAACCTCATCAATGGCGAGGTGCTAAGCAACTCAGTGAGACCCTGTCTCCACATAAAACAAAACAGGGCTGGGGATGTGGCTCAGTGGTTGAGTGCCCCTGAGTTCAATCCCTGGTACCAAAAAAAAGGCCTTTGTGGACTGTGTATGTGATGCTTTATCCCTAGCAGTGTTTTCCCTATTTTGAGACAGGTCACGCATGTTGCCCAGGCTCACCTCAGACTTAAAATGGTCCTGCCTCAGCCTCCTGCAACATTTGGAGGACAGGCATGCACCGCCCTTCCAGGTGGGCCTTGGTGTGCTCCACTGGTCCTCCCTGGGACTGGACTTTTTAGTCTGTTCCATATTGTATCCAGGGGGTGTTCTCAAATGTCCACCAGGATCAGACTATTTTTTTGGTACTGGGGATTGAACTCAGGGGCACTCGACCACTGAACCATATCCCCAGCCCTATTTCGTGTTTTATGTAGAGACAGGGTCTCACTGAGTTGCTTAGCGCCTCGCCGTTGCTGAGGCTGGCTTTGAACTCGCAACTCTGCCTCAGCCTCTCAGAGTACTGGGATTATAAGCGTGCACCATCGCATCCAGCTAGGACTTTTAATTCTATCCTGCACTGTCAATCTACAAATGGTCAGACACCCCTGCCACACAGAAACAACACAATCAGAACAAAGGATGTTGGCTGATTCCCTCTGCACATTGTAGTGGGATGAGCACCCTTGTCCTGATGAGGACCTCTCAGTGTGCTCCACGAGCCTCTATAATGATACATTCTAAGGTACTCTCAGGGCCTTCAAGAAGTCAGGTGCTTTACGAATGTATGGATTGATAGGTACGGGGGCCGAAAACAATGTAGTCTGAGAAAGGGAAAGTTTTCCCCCACCTCCCCCAACAGATGCCTTCCTGACGCTAATCACAGAAAGGGAGGAACAGAAAAGAAGTGCATCACCACACTGGGATGCTGATCTTCAGCCAGAACACAGGACCCTTGACCCAAGGGCTCAACTCCCTAGCTCATTGATTGATCAAAAGGAGCCTCAAATTCCTAAGGGCACGGGAGAACCGACAGGGTTTTTCGCTAGACCACCTCCCCCAAAATAACCTATAAAGACCCAGTCTTTTTCTTTGTTCGATGGCTCATTTTCCATCGGGAAAGTGGGTCCACCATCTCCACAAATATAATTCTGCTCCTGAATAAAGCCTGAAATGACTTGCGTAGTTTGCTGCCTCCCCGTGATCTTTCTGCACTTACAGGGATTTCCAACCCCCAAGGGGAAAGAGGACAGTGGGCCCTGAGGGGAGAAGGCAAACAATGTGCTCTAGACTTTCACCACTTCCCAGCAACAAGGGCCTTGAACCTTACAACTGCTCCCCCTGACTTGGGCTTTAACCGTGCACAACTCTGTTCCTGACTGCCCAACAAACATGTCATTTCATGATTAGATCTCTATGAATCACACTAAGTATTCTGCTATGATTAACTCTCATTAACCCTATAAAAAAAGACCTTCCTGTAATCAGTTATTTTCTCTCCTGAAAATGTGCTGTTCTGCTGCTCAATAAAAAATCTTCCTGATGGGGCTGGGGTTGTAGCGCAGTGGTAGTGTGCCCGCCTAGCACGCGTGAGGCACTGGGTTCGATCCTCAGCACCACATAAAAATAAAGATATTCCGTCCACCTACAACTAAAAAATAAATATTAAAAAAAAAATCTTCCTGATATGTTGAGGTCTGTTCCCCGTTTTATTTTTGCTTTTATTATGGTGCCAAAACCTGGGAGTGGGAGTAAGGGGTTTTTGCCCCTCCTATCCTAATGAACCTTTTCCCTAGCATTCATGTGTAGCGGCCAGTGAGACCTGGGAAGGGACCTTGATCCTGCAGCACCCTCACTGTTTTCTGAGGTGGGGGCAGCCCCAGCCACGGCCCACGCAGCTATGGCTGAATTCCTAGACTGACTGTTTCCTTCTTCCCTCACATCTTTTAGAAGGAGAGCCTTCATGCCCTGCAAAGTCCACTTTGGCTAAATGGCAGCTGGTCCATGACCAGAAACTGACCCCATCCTGGGAATAGATTTTTGCTACCTCATTGCTATGTGGGTGGAACAAGGACCTGTATCGGGGCTTTTATTGGTGTTGAAGGCATCCTTTCATCCCTCTTTGCCTCACCCCACCTTCCCTTATACCTTGAAGACCTCTGGATCAGAGACCCCTGTTTGCCACTTTATCCTTCCATGCAGCACCAGCCTTCTCATTCCTCAAAGAGGCAAGATCCCTTCTGGTCTCTTGCAGAAGTGCCCTGCTCAAGACCTTGCCTTTGCCTTGTGTGAACACCAGGAGTCCCCACATCCCAAGAGAGTAGCTCGGGATGCCCACTTGCAGGAAGCCACCTGTAAAATGTGCGTGAACCAGATCAGCATGGAAGCCATTGAGTAGGGAACTGTGGTGTCTGGGAACTCCCAGTGGCACCCCTGCTGGTTTTGAGATGGCCCAGTGTACGTGAATTCCTACGCAG
This sequence comes from Geosciurus inauris, assembly GCA_004024805.1. NCBI lineage: Eukaryota > Metazoa > Chordata > Mammalia > Rodentia > Sciuridae > Geosciurus > Geosciurus inauris. Next base: position 7,393 of record PVHX01026103.1, read on the forward strand.
CTCTGCCGCAGGCTCTGTGCAACGCTGGGGATGGGTGTGACCTTTTTAGAACCGAGCAAACCACCTGCCCCCTCCTCTATCCTGTGAAGAAGTTTCTATCAGATCCTTTTCATCTGTTCTGATGTAAATAAAGCCAGCACAGACTTCTTTTTTTAAAAATTTTTTTGTTAGAAGCTGTACCCCTCTGGTTAGCTCGGCCAATTGCTGCCCCCACTCTGAAAACATATTTCTGGTGTCCTGGGTTCTTTTCTTTCTTTCCTTCCTTCTTTCATTCCTTTCTTTCCTTCCTTTCTTTCCTTTCCTTCCTTCCTTTCCTTTCCTTCCTTCCTTCCTTTCTTTTCTTTCTCTTTCCTTCCTTCCTTCCTTTCTTTTCTTTTTTTCCTTTCTTCCTTTCTTTCTTTCCTTTCCTTTCTTTCTTTCTTTCTTTCTTTCCTTCCTTCCTTCCTTCCTTCCTTCCTTCCTTCCTTCTTTCTTTCCTTTTCTTTTTTTCTTTCTTTTGACAAGATGTGCACCATTTTGCAATTCTGGGCCTTTGTCCCCAACCCAGTAGCCCACACCCAGTTCCTGAAACACCCTTAATGGCACACTGCTCTGGCGCCAGTGAGTCGTTTTGCAATCTGGGCCAACCAATCAGGAAATTGAGCATTGGGCCCACCAGAGCCAAACCTATCAGCCTAAAGGCCAACTGACTTCATACTGACCGCACTCACCCCTACCCAATCCTGTAGTGACAAGACCACTGTCCCCCTGCACGCACTTTCCCTTACCCAAGGCTTGTAATGCCAAGGCATGTACTCCCCTGCTTGCGATTGTAACCCATAAAAATCCCTGCTCCCCTAGACTCGGGGCCGCACCTCCCTACCCGCTGCATCAGTGAAGGTGTGTACAGACCCTGCTGGAGCTTGAAATAAAAGACCTCTTTTTGTAATTGCATTGGGATTGGACTCCTGGTGGTCTCTGGTGGTCTCGTGAGTCTGGGCATTACATTTCTTTCTTTTCTTTTCTTTTTTCTTTTTTTGGTTCCAGGGATTGAACTCAGGGGCACTTGACTACAGAGCCACATCCCAGCCCTATTTTGTGTTTTATGTAGAGACAGGGTCTCACTGAGTTGCTTAGCACCTCGCCATTGCTGAGGCTGGCTTTGAACTCACGATCCTCCTGTCTCAGCCTCCCAGAGTGCTGGGTCTTTCTTTCGTTATAAACTTGCCACCATTTATTCAGTACACGTTACATACATTATATCTCTCAATCTTTTTTAAAAAATTCATTTATTTATTTAAATGCATTTCAAGTCATAGTACATATATAGAGCTCAATTTTCCATCTCTCTGGTTGAAAACAAGATAGAGTCACACCATTTGTGCTGTAGTTATTTTCTAGTACTATTTTCTGAGCTTTTATTTCTCAGCCAGCCCATCCCTCTGAGGGGAACACTTTCCCTCACCCACGTGAGATGTGTGCAAGAAGTGGTACCTGGAACAGGAGACCTTCACTAGGAATCCAAAAGAGAAAGGTAACCGGTGAGTGTTACCTCTCACATAGAAAGAGCATGCAATTAGCTTATTGAGAGAAAGAGGATAGAGAAAGTTTTTTTACAGCCTGACATTTAGCATGGGGAGCTCACTCTCTACAGAGAGAAATTTACTTTACTATTCTCAAGACTATCATGAAGCAAAAGGAAAGTCTGTGTAAGGAGCCCAACTTACTCAGTTTCTAGATGTGATTAGTGAAAGGACCAGACTACAGCCATTTTGTGACTCTAGCCCTCTTGTCCAGAGCCCTAGGTCCCCCACCCAGTTACTGGAAGTTGCAACACAATGGCACCCCTCCCTGGCACCAAAAAGTGGTTCTGTAACTTGAGGCAGCTAATCCGAAGGCCAGGCAATGAGCTCACTGTAGCCAGACCTATCAATAACCTAAAGGTCAACTGGGCCCATGGTAGCCAGACCTATCAGTCTAAAGTCACTGACCACCCAGTGACTTCACCCATCCCCATCCAATCCTGCTGCTGTTCCCCCTGCGCGCGCTTTCCCTTACCCAATCATGTACCGCCAAGGCATGTACTGCCCCTGCTTGCGATTGTAACCCATAAAATTCCCTGCTCCCCTAGACTCGGGGCTGCGCTTCCTAACCTGCTGTGTCGATGTGGGTTGGCGGACCCTGCTCGGGCTTGAATTAAGGACCCTTTTGTGATTACATCGGAATCGCACTCCTGGTGGTCTCTGGTGGTCTCGAGTCTGGGCATTACAATTAGAAAAGTTTGTTCATAGTTTTGTGAGGAGGGATTGCTTGATTTGCATTTGTGGGAAAAACTTGGCAGGGAGCTGCGTGCTGGCTGTGTTTTAGCTAACATGCCTAGGAGTACAATTGAGAATGTAGGAAAAATTTGGATAGTAATAGAGACTTGTTTATATTCAGGCCAATATATTGGGCAATGTTCCTTAGGGGATTTAATCACAGGCCTTAGAAATGCATTTAAAAGTCCTAGACCCAGTAAACAGGCCTACCCAGCTTGTAGGACTTCTCTGTGTGCAGAAACTTGACACATAAAAGACACAGAAAACTCAAGGGTGGAATTAGAGCATGCCCCATTTGTAGCTTGTAAAAATCAGAGAGATGACCTAGGAGCAGAATCAAAGTGTGCTCCACTCCTAGCAAGTGAAAGGGAAAGAGCCTGAAGGCAGAGCCAGAGCATGCTTGTTATTCGTAGGGAGCCACAGGCAGGGAAACAGCCCAGTTCACATTTGTTAGAGAGATACAGAAACAAGGGGAACGGGTTGCTCTGCAGGACTCTGATGAAGACTCCCAGTCTGAGGAAGAGGTTGAATTGGCAGGGGACCTCCATAATTTGCATTTGAATGATCCTGTTTCAGTGATTCACCCTGTCTGCTAGGGAAGACCAAAACTCATGGTCCCAAATATGGTGGCCACAAAAATTTCTCCAATTCAGGGAGGCCTTAGAGCTGCCACAGTGGCAGGAGTAGATATATCAGGGCTTAAATTATTTCCAATGTTTTTTTTGGTACTGGGGATTGAACTCAGGGGTGCTCCACCACTGAGCCACCTCCCCAGCCCTATTTTGTGTTTTATGTAGAGACAGGGTCTCACTGAGTTGCTTAGCACCTTGCCTTTGCTGAGGCTGGCTTTGAACTCACGATTCTCCTGTCTCAGCCTCCCTAAGTGCTGGGATTACAGGCTTGTGCCACCACGCCCGGCTCAAGTTATTTCCAATTTTTGAGCAGTTAGATCAACAAAATCAAAATGTATGAATTTATGCTGCTATTCCTTTTAAAACATTACAAGAATTAAAATTCACTTTGAACTTGCCTTTTGTTCAAAGCTTGATAGAATTTGTGTGTAATGAGGCCCAGACATCTTATGATTGGATTACCCTTGCTAAGACTTGTCTTTCAGGAGGTGAATATTTGTTGTGGAAATCTAGTTGAATGCATTTTTACTCTGAGCAGGCAGAAACTAACAGAATGCCTGAAATTCAAGTCACAGTGAAAATGTTGACTGGGATGGGACAGTTTGCTAATTTTGAGCAACAGTTAAATAATCATTTAAAAACTTATACTGAGGTAAGTGTGTGTGCAAGAAGGACATGGAGAGAATTACCTACTAAGGGAGAGAAAACTCTAGATTCCAGTCAGATCCCTCATGGGCCCGAGGAAAATTTCTCAGATTTTGAGCACTGTTATATCAAGCTATGAGCCATATGATCAAAGACCTGAATGCCTCTGAGATATTAATTTAACAGCTAGCTTTTGAAAATACTAATAAAGTTTGCTAAGAGGTAATTCAGCCCCACCACAAAAAGGGAACAGTATCAGATTACATAAGTCTTTGTTCAGTTGTGGGACCAGCATACTGCCAAGGTGTACCATGGCAGCTGCCTTAAAACAAGTCTTAGAACCGCCTTTAAGGGAGACCCACTCTGTGATACAATGCTTTAATTGTGGCAAGGCAGGGCACATGGCGAGAGATTGCAAATTGTCATAAAGACAAAGAAATGCACCAGGCAGTTGTCAGCATCCCCAAAGAGGTCCCCTCCACTGGCTGTAGGAATGCCATGCCCAGAATGTCATAAATGGACCATCTCCCCTTACCAGCAGGGAGACTGGAGGCAGGGCCAGCCCCAGCCCCACCAAATAATGGGGTGTCACAATTTGCTCCAGGGCAGCTATTGGCTCCAGGTCAACCATCATTCACTCTAGCCCAGCCTTCTGATGCACAGGCTCATTCTCCAGATACATCCAGGACATTTTGGGAACAGGGAGCCTGGAGCTTCATCCCATCTCAGAATTTATACTGACTCTGGAGATGGGTTACTATGGGAATTTATAAACCTCTACCACCAGATACAATAGATTTAATACTGGGTAGAAGCAATTTAACTAAAAAAGGAATTCAATGGTTACTGAGTGGTCTTGATGTAAATTTTAGTTAAAAAATTAAGATTGTTGCTCAAACAAATTCCATCATTTGGCTGGAGTTGTGGCTCAGTGGTAGAGCGCTTGCCTAGCAAGTGTGAGGCACTGGGTTCAATCCTCAGCACCACATTAAAAAAATATAATTAAAATAAAGGTATTGTGTCCATCTACAACTTAAAAAATATTTTAAAAATTCCATCATTTATCTTTCTCCAAGGGACACCATAGCACAAATTATTTTCCTGCCTTGTCATTCCACAGGGGGAGATTTATCAGACGCACCCGTGAAATTCAGTTTCAGGTCCATGGACAGAGCATACTGGGCTCAATTAGTTAAGCAAGAGCACCCTCTATTGGATCTTAAAATCAATTACAAAATTTTCAAGAGGTGATTGATACAGGGAGAGATGTCTGTGTAATTTCCAGTAAATTCTAGCCCCAGGATTGGGCTTTACACACAACACCTGCCCACTTAGAAGGCATTGAACAGAGCTCTCGTCCTGCTCAAAGTACTCAATACCTCTGGTGGGAAGATAAAGATGGCAATACGAACTCTTTAAACCTTACATCCTCAATAATTTGCCAGTATATTTATGGGGGCAAGATATTTTAACAGCCTAGAAGTTTTGTTTATAACTCCTAATTCCATGGTGTCATCTCAGATGCTTAATCAAAGTTCTATCTCCACTAAAGGATTAAAGGGAAATTAACAATAAAGGTATCTACTTATGCCTCAGTCTTCTCAACAGACAATATAAATTATTTAATTGATTTAAAAAATTTTTCAGGGGGGCAATGGTCTCTTCCTCGGCCCAGAAAATAGCAGAAAAAAATAACTTGGATGTCTGATAATCCTGTCTGGGTTGATCAATGGCCTCTTACAGGAAAAAGCTTTAAATAGCCCATAATTTAGTTTAAGAACAGCTTCAAACTGGTCAGATCGAGTCTACTCTTAGCCCTTGGAATATTTCTGTGGTAAAGAAAAAAATCTGGCAAATGGATATTGTTACAAGATCTCAGAGCAATTAATTGAACTATGGAACCAATGGGAGCTTTACAGTCTGGCCTTCCTTCTACAACTATCTCTCTTGATTATCAATTAATAGTGATAGATTAAAAAAAGATTGTTTTTTCACTATACCATTACATCCAGATGATTGTAAGAGATTTGTTTTTAGCATCCCAGCTAAACATTTCAAAGAACCAGTTAAGAGGTTTCTCTGCAAGGTGTTGCCTCAAGGTATGACCAATAGCCCTGCATTATGTCAGACTTTTGTAGCACAGGCTGTCACTCCAACAGGACAACCATTCCCTGATGCATAAATAATTCATTATATAAACAATATTCTTTTTTTTTTTTTTTGATACTGGGGATTGAACTCAGGGGCACTCGACCACTGTGCCACATCCCCAGCCCTATTTTGTGTTCTATGTAGAGAAAGGGTCTCACTGAGTTGCTTAGCACCTCACCATTGCTGAGGCTGGCTTTGAACTCAGGATTCTCCTGTCTCAGCCTCCCAGAGTGCTGGGATTACAGGTGTGCACCACTATGCCCAGCTTCAATTATATATATATATATTTTGTTTTTTTTTGGTACTGGAAATTGAATTCAGGGGCACTCAACCACTGAGCCACATACCCAGCCCCATTTTGTGTTTTATTTAGAGACAGGGTCTCACTGAGTTGCTTAGCACCTCGCCATTGCTGAGGCTGGCTTTGAACTCACGATTCTCCTGTCTCAGCCTCCCAAAGTGCTGGGATTACAGGTCTGCGCCACCGCACCTGGCCAATGATATTCTTTTGGCTCATGGTAGTTCATATGTGCTTTTAAACTTTTTGCTAATTTAGAGACTTACTGCAATGGGTTTATGCATAGCACCTGAAAAGGTGCAAAAGCCTTCTTCTTTTTAATATTTATACAATTAAGGGATACACGATTCATCCACAAAATTTAAAAATCAGAGTTGATGGTTTGTACACTTTTAATAACTTTAAAAAATTACTGGGTGATATTAACTGGCTGCAGCCAAGTTTAAAATTAACCACTGCAGATTTGAGTCCTTTATTTCAAATTTTACAGGGAGATTCTTCTCCAACTTCTCCTTACCAATTTATGTCAGAGGCAAAAGGTGCTTTGACAAAAGTTGAAACTGTGATTAAGACTGCTCAGCTTACTAGAATTAATCCACAAGAACCTATATATTTATTAATAATTTTCACTACCCATACCCCTATAGGAGCAATATGGCAGTCATTGGGAGTTATTGAATGGCTTCTCCTAGCTCACTGTCCTCAAAAGTCTTTGACTCCCTTCCATGATTTTGTTGCTCAGATAATCATTAAATGTAAAACATAAGTCTTACAATTGGTTGGATCAGAACCTTCTATTATTGTAACTCCCTTTTCTACTCAATAGCAAAATTGGCTCTGGCAATCTTCCAATATTTGGCAAATAGCTTTTGCTAACTTCCCTGGTCAGGTAGAAGGTCACTATCCTCATGATAAAGTTTTTCAGTTTGCTCTTGTAATTCATTTATTTTTCCAAAAATTGTATGTGCTCAACCAATAGTTGGAGCAAAACAGTGTTTACTTAATTCAGGAAAAGAAGGGTTCTATAGCCATGCTCATACTGTGGTAATACAGACATCATGTTTTTCTGCACAACAAGCAGAGCTTCAAGCTCTCCTTTGTGCTTTAACTTCACTTTACTAATCAACCAATTAATATTTATAGTGATAGTGCATAAATAATTGGGGTTGCTAAGCATATTAAAACAGCTACTATTGGAAGTAAACCATCAAAAGAGATATTTAGTTTGTTTCATACTTTACAAAAAGACAATTTAAATGTGTCAATATCCTCACTGGTCATATCAGAGCACATTCTAATCTTCCAGGTCCTTTGGCTTCAGGTAATGATAAGATTGATAAACTTGGTGGTTTTTTGTCAACATGTGATTGTGCACAAGCCACACATTCTTTACATCATTAGAATGTTTCAACTTTACATAAAGAATTTATATTACTAGGGAACAAGCTCATCAAATTGTTCACCAATGTCCACAATGTGTTATACATATTCCATCTTTACCAGCTGGGATTAATCCCTGTGGTTTATGACCAAATCAGTTATTGCAAATGGATGTAACTCACATCCTTCAGTTTGGTAAAAAATTTTATGATTATGTTGTTGTCAATGCTTATTCTCAATTTATCTTTGCCACTGCCTGTGGAAAAGAAAATACTCAACATGTCTTTTCTCATTGCCTAGATGCTTTTGCAGTATTAGGCTGTCCTTTATAGATTAAAATTGATAATGCTCCAGCTTATACTATTTCTTTTTTTAAATACTTTTGCCACCAATTTTGTATTGATCATAAAACAGCCATTTCTTTTTTTTTTTTTTTAAACCTTTATTTTATTTATTGATGTATTTTGTATGTGGTGCTGAGGATCGAACACAGTGCCTCACGCATGCGAGGCAAGCGCTCTACCACTGAGCCACCACCCCAGCCCAAACAGGCATTTCTTATAAACCTCAAGGTTAAGCCATCATAGAGTGAGGTCCTTTATCTATTTAGCAACAATTACAACAACAAAAAGGGGGAAATAAGACTCCACAAAATAATCTTAATCATGCTTTGTTACAAATTTTTAAAATTGTGACTCTGAAAGTCAGACTTCTGCTGAGAAACACGTGTTTTCCACTTCAGTATGTTGGACCTTTTTTTGGTGGAAAGATTTACAGTAGGACGGTGGAAAGGACCAGATCCAGCAATAACGTGGGGCAGAGGTCATTCTTGTGTTTTCCCAGAAGGTGCATTTTATCCTACTTGGGCACCTGAACATGCCATTAGACATGGAGGACCTGGAGCCAAGGTTCAAATGACTAAAGATCAATCCAGTAATATCAGCCCTGATATCCAGCAGAAACAGGAAGCTAATAAGGAGAAAAAGAATAAAAAAGGCCCTGAGAGACCAAGCATCCAAACTGCCATTATGAAAACCACTGAAGAATCTGATGCAACAGGTTAAGCAGATGGTTCAACAACAAGGAGAAATTAAGTCTCCAACACAATGTGTGTGGCCATGATAGCTCTATTGAGCAGTCAGGCAAGTGGGGTTTATGGAGAAACTTATTATATCTATTTCCCAGATACACCTTTAGTACACCCAGCTGTGTGGACTTGAGAATCTGCCCCAGTATTTACTAATGATACTCATATGATGGGAGGTTTTACAGATACTCACATTACACCTATCCATGTGAATGGATTTTATTATGCTGGTTACAGTGGGTAACTACCTATATGTTGATCCCATGATAAACATGCTGGCTCTCTACAGGTATCTTCTGAGGAAAAGCTGCTTATGGAAGACCTAGACCAGCCAGTTATACTGGCCCCTGGGACTTAAGATTTTATGTCTGGACAGTTATTAAAATGAGGCTTTCTCATAACAAGTCATTTCCACAGAACATCTACCAATGCACCAATACCTACTGCCCTAATTGTTTTGCAATAGAATTTGGCATCTTTCCTAAGTGTATAGAATGTGCAAATATCTTGCCAGTACAACATAAAGTTTCTAAAAATATTGGATGTATTTTGGACTGGTCTCCAAGAATTAATAAAAAATAACTATGTAAGGTTGACACAAGCCATGGAGGTTTTATTGGTAATATTCTAACCTTCAGTGAAAGCAGTATTCAAAAAGATCTCTGGCATTTAATTGAAGCCCAGATTTTCTACATTGTACAGATGGCCCTATACCTGACATTTTAGGCAGGAATTGCAAAGAGGGTTCCTGCTATGGCCTGCGAGTCTGTGTTCAATCTCCTTATGCTTTAATTACTGGAAATATAACAGTTAAGAAAAAAGGTGATAAATATAGATAAAGATAAATATATCTTGTAGCCTATAAAATACTGTGATATAAAAAGGTATAAAAAATAAAAAGTGGGGCTGGGGTTATGGCGCAGTGGTAGTGTGCTCACCTAGCACGCAAGAGGCACTGGGTTCGATTCTCAGCACCACATAAAAATATAAAATAAAGATATTCTGTCCACCTACAACTAAAAAATAAATATTTAAAAAAATAAATAAAAAGTATAAATAAAAAGGTATAAAAAGTGATATAAAAGGTATATAAAAAGCCTATAAAATGTGATATAAAAAGGTGATAGATAGAAATAAAGATAAGTATATCTTGTAGCCTATAAAAATGCAATCCAACTAATTGCATCACTAGATTTAATAGAGGGAGAGGAATGTTAATCCTTCACCAACCCTCCTTTGTCTTACTACCAGCCAACATTTCAGAACTATGGTATGCTGATGCTGGTGTTCAAGTTCTACAACAGATGCATGCTCAATTAACTAGACCCAAATGAGTTCTTGGTCTCATAAATCTTGGAGTGGTTTCTTTAATATCCTTTATACCCTTTATTGTAACAGCTTCAGTGGCTATATCTTGAAACATTCAGCATGCTAATTTTCTCAATAATTTGGCTAAAAATACTTCCAAAGCCCTTTATAATCAGATAAATATTGATGAAAAATTGAAACTAAATTGAACACCTTGGACACTACTGTCATAAATATTGGTAATGAGCTTTCTACTCTCAAGTTTAAACAAAGGCTTAAATGCCATGCTGACTATAAATATGTCTGTGTTACCGCAGCCAAATACAATGCTTCCCAATGGGAATGGGAAAAGGTTAAAAATCATCTAATGGGTATTTGGCATAGCAATACTAATAGCCTGGATCTTATGGAGTTACATAATCACATACAGGATATTCAGAAAAATAAAATCAATCTTATGGACCCCATATCTCTAACTGATCAAATGCTTTATGAATTGAATGGCTTTAATCCTGGAAATATGCTAAAATATTCTGTAAGGTATATTATTGAAATAATATGTTTGCTACTATTTTTTTAATCATAATAATATGTTGTCATATCCTCAGAACAAGAATCAAGGAACTCAAAATAATGGCCCATCATTTGCATTTAAAAAGTAAAAAAGGAGCCAGGCACAGTGGCACACACCTGTAATCTCAACACTTTGGGAGACTGAGACAAGAGGATCATGAGTTCAAAGCCAGCCTCAACAATGATGAGGTGCTAAGCAACTCAGTGAGACCCTGTCTCTAAATAAAACACAAAATAGGGCTGGGGATGTGCCTCAGTGGTTGAGTGCCCCTGAGTTCAATCCCTAGTACCAAAAAAAAGAAAAAAAAGAAAAGAAAAAGTAAAATAGCGAATGAGCAGGAAGCCCCCGTGGAATGTGTGTGGACCAGATCAGCATGGAAGGCATTCAGTAGGAACATTTGGTATATGGAAACTCCCAGTGGCACCTCTTCTGGTTTTGAGATTGCTGGTTTTGAGAATGTATGTTCTCTGCAAAACGTCTTGTGCAACACTGGAGATAGGCGTGACCCCTTAGGAACCAAGCAGACTACCTGCTCCCAACTCTATCCTGTTTTTGTGAAAAAGTTCCTATCAAATGCCGTCAATCTGTTCCAATATAAACAAAGCAAGTGTGGGCTTCTTCCTTTGTTAGAAGCTGCACCCCTCTGGATAGTATGGCCCATCACTGCTCCCACTTGAAAAACTAATTTCTGGTGTTCTGTGGTTATTTTCTAGTACTATTTTCTTAGCTTTTGAGCCCATCACTCTGAGGGAAACACTTTCCCTCACCCATGCAGGATGTGTGTGAGACCCACTCATTCCCTGGTGGCATGTCTGGTGGCAATTAGACATCAAAAGATACTTTGATTTCAAACTGTCACACTGGTCAAACCTCTCCAACATGGAAGCTCAGTCCAGGACTCCCCTTTAGGTTGTTTCATAAATAATGTGTGCCTCAGTAGGTTTAGTACTCAAACATGGCTACAATCTAAATTAGACAACTTAGTCAATAGTCCAAATTCAAAATTTGGGAACTTTAATCCAAAAATTCTCTAGGATTTAGACAATTTCTTCCAATGGAAAGGCAAATAGTCCAAGTTTCCTACCTCCAGGCTTTCTTTTTCCTTTGCTCAAAGCCCTCATTATGCCCGCCCTGCTCTGCTTTATAATTAATTCTCACTGACTCTCTTCCCATAAGCACCCCATCAGATCAGGTCCTGACTTCTAGCCCTCTTCTTCATTTAAATTGAAGAGGTGAATTAGATTCCCTTTCTCCTAGATGTTGGGAATGTTAGTCCTGACTTGTTTTAGTTTTTTTCCTGTGGGAAAAATTTGGTGTATAGGACAGAGGAAGACTTGAGACAATTGAAGGCAGCTGGCCAGGGCCACTCCCTGGTGCTGCATGAAGGTCTCATATCCCATGTCTGAGTCTGACAGCCCTCAGGGGTACCAAATATTGACCACTATCTCCCTCTATTTCTGATTGCTTCTATCTCAATTCTGTCCATAATAATGCTTCTTAAGAGGTACCCATTATGAGAGATTCTCAAGATAGAGCTTGAAAATTAGACTCTCATTATCTGGCAAGAAAAAGACCAATATGTAAGAATTTTAGGGGAACAACTAGCTGGAAAATGACCTCCCTTAAGTTGAAATAGTTAATCACAGCTGAGAATAATTCTGTGCATCCAAACCTAGCCTGATTAACAATTGGGAAACCATTTTGAAACCAAAAGAAAAACAGTGCCATTTTTTAAGTTCAAATGGCTGGCTCTCTTATCTCCTCTTGGCAATTTACCAGGCTGCTTTCTTAACATGTTGCTGCCTAAATAGAACAGCATGCAGAGAACTGATGGAATAATCTCATATATACATGTTTTCTACACCCTAAGAATCTTTACCTAAAAATTTTAGAGCTCTCTCATTCTTCCAATATCTAAACCAAAAGTGCACTCTGATCTATTAAAGATGTTCTGTGTGCTCCTTAACTACAGTAGTTACAGCTCATTTTACACCTAGTGTGCCCAGCTGCACAGGCTTCTGCATTTAAGTCATAAGGTGAAAGTCTGATAAGCTCTATTTTAATTTCCAACAGTTTAAATCTAATAGATGCCTTCTGTCTGTGGAGATCCATCTACAAACAGCTACAAGATCTGTTTCCTCTCTGTTTTATGTATATGTGTACACCTGTGTATTGTGTTATTTGTCTACATAAGTGCTTATGTCCATATATCATTCACATGGTATATTGGCATATAGGTAAAATAATACTCATAAATTAAAATTTAAAATAATTTAAGATTGCTTTGTTTCCCAATATTCACTGTTGAATTTATGCTGTGATAAGCTTCTTGGTAGCATTTGAATGTATAAATTCATGACTTTTTTCCTTAGGATACGGTATTCCTTAAGGCAGATTTTCTGTCTCTACAGATTAATACTTTTCATGCAGGGAGCAGGATAGGCGGATAGAAAGATGGGCGGGACTCAAGTGCTGGTGGCAAATGAGACATTTTATTCACCTTACTGTCTGTATTTATATAGGATGCATTACACAGCTGGGTCAAAAGTGCAATCAACCCCTCTAAAAAACTAGACAGCCAGCCATACCACATCCTATGCCAGAAATATTTTATAGATCATAACAATAATTCCTCAGAGACAGCCCAGCTTCTGCAAAACACAGACATCCTCCTTGATTGCACAAGCTTCACAGAATTCTGCCCGTTTGACTATTTACAGAAAATAGGAACATCCAGCCCCACCAACCACCCTGCCAGGGTACATGCACACAGCTGCATCCTCTATATTGGCAACATGCCCAGAACTCACTGTACTCAGACGTGGTGCATTCTTGCAACTTCTGCTATCATCTGCAGAGGGATGGGAAAAGAGACGCGAAGCCCAGTCAGGCAGGCCATTGCCACGCTGGAGCCAGGCTCAACAGATTTACTAACCTGGCTTTCCACATTTTCTCTTTTTAAAAATGTACTTATTTATTTTAAAACATGCTACTTGATTATATTTTAGAAAATTCTGACAAATACAGAAAAAAGATAAAGCATTATTGTTTATCTGTGATTTGAACACAGACACTACTGACATTTTAGTATATTTCATTTCTACCTTTTGCATTCTATGCAGTTTATTTATGTATTTTAAAGTTGCTCAGAGCCCAACCTGTAATGATCTTCACTAAAGCAAGTTAAAGTTCCAACATGCATATGCAGAGTGTCCAAAAATTTTAGCTGTATTTCAATTAAATTACTGTAATAGCATAAGGTATCTTATCTTACTAAGAGGAGGAATTAAAAAAAATTCATAAATTTCATAAGAAAGTCTTTTTCCTAGCTGGGCGCGGTGGCTCACGCTTGTAATCCCAGCACTTAGGGAGGCTGAGACAGGAGAATCGCGAGTTCAAAGCCAGCCTCAGCAATGGCGAGGTGCTAAGCAACTCAGTGAGACCCTGTCTCTACATAAAACACAAAATAGGGCTGGGGATGTGGCTCAGTGGTCGAGTGCCCCTGAGTTCAATCCCCAGTACCAAAAAAAAAAAAA
>PVHX01026104.1:0-21299 GCA_004024805.1 Geosciurus inauris
ATAAGAGATACTATTTAGAAAGAGCAGCTAGTGAAGTAGGAGAGCCAAGAATGTGTGGTGTCCTGGAAGCCAAGTGAAAAAATATGTTTCAAGAAGGGAGTGATCAATGCTGCTATTGGGTCAAATAAAATGAAAGTAGTAAAATACCACTGAACTTAACACTGAGAAGTTATTGTTAACCTTGACATGAATCATTTTGGTGAAACAATCATAGTAAAAATCTGATTGGAGAGGGTTAATGAAAGAATGGGACCTAATAAGAAACTGGACCTAATGAGGAGAGACAACTTTTTCCAGATTTTTTTTTGCTCTGAAGAGGAGAAAAATGGGGCTGTAGCTTGGGTGAAGAGAAAAGAGTTTTTCTTTCTTTTTTTTTTAATATTAGAGATGTTGATTTGGTGAGGTAAAAATTGCTAATGTCACAGAAGGAGGAGAAATGACTAGGCCAATGACTTTGATTAGACAAAAACAGGACAAGATCTAGTCTATAAGTGGAGGGATCAGGTTAGTAACAAGAAGCAAGGCAGAGATGTGAATACAGATGCAAATAGGTTGGTAGATGCGATGGTGGGAATTCTTTCCTGACTGCTTCTGTTTTCTGTGAAATAGGAAGCAAGATCTGTAGCTGAGAGGGAGAATGAGGGAAGAGGTGTTGGAAGTTTGAGGAGAGGGAAGGTTATAATCATTTATCCAAAATTGGGGTGGATTTGGAATAGTCAGAGACTTAGGTTTAACCAGAATTAGATATCTGTCATGTTTATTTGAATAGATATCATGAAGTCAGAGAGAGGAAAGAGAGGCTAAAGTGAGTACAAAAAGGGGATTATACTAATGAACATCTCATTTTCTTATTTAGAAGAAGATTCTAAGCTGTGCAAAGAAGAAAATGAGGACACTAGGGACCTGACAGATGGTACTCTACAGTTCAGCACATACATTTTGTAATGTAAGGAATGAAAAGCATCCATTTTTGTTAGCAAGTAGGAGGTCATTAGTTACCTTGGAGCAGTGTTCTGATAATTGTGTTCCTCAAAACCACCATCCTGTGGTGAAGTCAAAAGTACTTACAAACCCCAGTGTGCCCCATGTATCTCTTGGAGATTCACATTACCTGTTAACATATTAAAGACTCCAAATACTCTTGCAGCTGGGAAACCATATTAACAAATCCAGTGGCAAAGAGCATGCTTGTCCATGGACCTCCCTTTTTTTTGGTACTGGGGATTGAATTCAGGGGCACTCGACCACTGAGCCACATCCCCAGCCCTATTTTGTGTTTTATGTAGAGACAGGGTCTCACTGAGTTGCTTAGCACCTCACCATTGCTGAGGCTGGCTTTGAACTAGTGATTCTCCTGTCTCAGCTTCCCAAAGTGCTAGGATTACAGGCATGGGCCACTGTGCCCGGCTCCATGGAGCCCTTTTTATGTAATACTGCTAAAGTACATTCCCAAGGATTAGTACTCCATGGAAGACATTTTGAGAAATACTGACTTGGGAAGCATGTTAAGGATTGGAAGCTAAGCTTTAGGACACACTTTTGCTTGGGTTAGAGTCACTGTAGCTTTTCTCTTAAGGCAATATGTATGACAGGAACCTGTGTCTTCTTCTCCATACCATCACACTATTCTAAAGCTGAACCAGTCCATAGAGATTTGGGTTCTTTCTAGTTCCCCTAAAGGCAAATAAACACAATATTTTCAATACAACTGATTCCTTGGTTTTCATTCAGTTGCAGTTCTCCAATTTTAAATTTTCAAAAATTCAAGAGATATTATTGTAACAATGCACTGGAGGCAGCATGAACATTTATTAACCACTTCCTTGCATCAGGCACTATGCTTGACACTTTGCATATATTATCTTGTTTTTCACAACAATACTGGAAGAAGGTATATGTTATTAGAAAACATTAAGGAAGATCTCCAGCAACCAGTCTTCTTCAGAAACTTGTTGCCTGGAAGAAGGGAAATAGCTTTAGTCTGTAATAAGCAAGTTGTTTGTCACAAACAGATTTGAAGCCCTAGAAACATTCATAGAATCAGAATGTTGGAGCCAAGAAGGACCAAGATCAGTTTAAGATATTAGGGAGAGGTTATTGTATTCTCCTCAAAAGTTATTACGTAAGTTGTCTCAGGAGAGTGAGATTAAGAAATCTTGCCATAACTGCCTTTGCTTTGGTTTAAATCAAGCCATATAAATTGATATTGTCACATGAACTAAAGCCTACAGATCATGCTGCAAGAATGCAATTCTGTAATTGGTTATTGGCTGGAATTGCAAATGAACATTTGGAGTTCAATATCTTTGAATGTTATGGCCTGATTTTGCCAGAATGCTGTAGTTCTCAAGTTTACTTTGATGTCAGAATTACTCCAGGTAACTTGCTTAAAAATGCAGGATCCTATACACCATCTTTACAAAAGGTAATTCAGTAAGCCTGGTAAAAAGACCAGGAAATTAACATTTTTAACAAGCTCCCTCAATGACACTCAGAGGGACTACCACTATACATGGTCCATAAAGTGTCCACAATCTGAGAAACACATCCTTAGGAATATTCTCTTCATCATCAAGGTGTCAGTAGGCCAATATTAACTGGTCATCTGGAACAATTCCCTGAAAAGACACTGACTTAGAGGCACAGGAGGTCCTGTTTGTGAGTTTCCATTTTTCTACAGACTCTTGATCTTAATATGATAATGAACTCTCTACAGACATCTCCTTCTGTGTGAATTGATGGTGGAACTAGATTCAGAACCATACATATTAGATGCTATGAAGATTCTTTCTGTTATATAGTATTGAGGAAGATGTAAAATTCCTCCTGAATGTCTTAAGTGATATGAAATTCTTTCATATACTCAGAATTTCGGGGTATCCTTTTATACTGTGGTCACTTATATAGTAAAGAAATGGGCATGGCTGTTCCTCAATTTTGCAGGTTCCAAAATTTAATTTTGTCAGTTGTAACTAGGGAGTGATCAGGTTCCAGAGCACAAATTGCCCACCATACATACTCACAAGGCAATATTTGGAAGTCAAAATGTATATTTGTTAATTCATCTTGATAAATAATAAAAATCAAACTTAGATCAATTAGTACCTTACCAGTAGGTAATCTACTAAGGAGACCAAATAAAGACAAAGGGCTTTTTGGTAAAGGCAGCGTATTTTAGTGGAAACAGACAGTATTTTGGATCCCAGTTAGGCTGCTTGTAGTGAGTTGAATGGTGTTTCCCCAAAAGATATGTCCAGCTGGAAACTCAGAATGTGAACTTATTTGAGCTGGGCATAGTGATGCATGTCTGTAATCCCAGCAACTCTGGAGGCTGAGGAAAGAGGATCCCAAGTTCCAGGCCAATCTGAACAATTTAGCAACTCCATGTCTCAAAAAAAATAAGTTGCCAAATTATTTGCCAAAATGGTTGTGTTGTTTGGTATTCTCACCAGCAGTGTATCAAAGTTCCAGTTACTATACATTCTTGTCAATGCTTCTTATGATCAGTTTTTAAAATCTTAGCCACTTTCATGTGTGGAAGTATCTGGTTGTTTAGTTTGAATTTCTTTAATGACTAATGACCTTGAACACTTTTTGAACCTTGACACTTGTATTTTTTTTTTTTGGTCAAGCATCTGTTCAAGTCTTTTATTATATATTTTTAATTAAATTTAAGAGTCCTTTCTACACAGAAAAGTACATGACCTTATTTGGAATATGGATCTTTACAAATGGAATTTGGTAGAGATTTCCACATGAGATCATCGTGAATTAGGTTGGGCCTTAAGTCCAATGAAAAGTATCCTTATAAGAGGCATAGAGTATATATAATATGTCAAAATACACTCTACTGTCATGTATATTTAAAAAGAACAAATTAAAAAAAGAGGCATAGAGGGTATAAGGCCATGTGACGACAGAGGCAGAGATGGGAGTGATATTTCCACAAGCCAAACAATACCTGAAGCTATCAGAAGTTAGGCAGACGCAAGAAACAGAATATCCCTTCAAACCTTTGGAGGGAGCATGTTACTGCCAACACATTGATTTCAGACTTCTAGTCTCCAGAACTGTGAAAAAATAAATTTGTGGTGTTTTAAGCCAGTAAGTTTGAGGTCATTTGTTATGGCAGTCTCAAAATTAATATAACACTCAATTCATTTTATGGGCTTGGGTAATTCACATAATTTCTCTGAGCTTTACTCCCCTCATCTGAAAATGAACCTCACCATAGAACCCTATTCAATCATAGGGTAGCTGTGAGGATTGATGTAAGATAATTTGTATAAATTGCTTGGCTCAGTGTATGTGCTTGCTATATGGTGGCTGTTACTGGCAAGTGAAGAGATAGTCTAGCATGTGAAATGATCTGAAAAGATGGAGTCATGTAGTTTATACACAGTCTGACGCAACCATCCAACCCCCTGTTACAAAGACAGTAAATGCATCAGTAAGTCAGGGCACAGACTCAGAAAAACAAATTCTCCTTCTAATTATTTTTAGTTTTGCTTCCATAAGGTTCAAATAACTTGTTTGCATATGTCATGATATAATGAAGCACTTCTTAGTTTGGTGGGCTTTACATTCATAGCACTTCTATGGATGTGCTACAGTGGTGTTTTCCACTGACTACATTTTAGAGCATTGCTTCTTAGTGAGTTATGGAAAGCTTCCTTCTCTTATCAGTAAACACTTTGCTGTGGGCAGCCAAACCCATTTCTGCAGTGAGAAATTTTATCTACTAATGTCCTTGAAAGTTGCAGTTTTATGTCCTATTTGTTGACTTTAACTCTGGACTTAGGGGCCCTACTCCCTTTCAGTCTGTAGCCCTCTGTCTCTATTTTTTAAGAATGTTGTGAATTCCTAGTGCTCTGCTCACTTTCTCACCAACCTGTTTATAGAGACTTCCTTAGTTTGCTGGTTGTGAGGTCTTGAACAAATTACTTCAGCTTTTAGTCCTCAGTTCTCTCATCTGTAAAATGATGATGATACTAGTTCCTACCTCCTAGGTGCTTTATAAGAATTCAATGGAGCTGGGTGCACTGGTGTACACCTGTAATCCCAGTGGCTCAGGAGGCAGGGGCAGGTGGATTGTGAGTTCAAAGCCAACCTCAGCAATTTAGTGAGGCCCTAAGCAACTCAGTGAGACTCTGTCTCTAAATAAAATACAAAAAAGAGCTGAGGATACGTTCAGTGGTTAAATGCCCCTGAGTTCAACCCTAATCCCTGGTACCAAGAAAAAAAATTCAATGGCTTAATATATGTAAGCACTCAGTGCAATGCCACATACATGTGGATGTCCAGTAAATGTTAGCAATGTGTGGAAGACTACACAAAATAGTAAATGAGTAGGTGTGTATTTTCAACAGGAAGAAAACTTTACTACCTGTAAGAGATCCAGGAAAGGATGAGAAAACAGTCAGGACTGGTGAATACTTCATTTACCATATTTTCTACCATGTGATTCCTACTGTTGAGAGTAGTTCCAAGTGAAGCTTATCAGAACAAACCATTCACATCAAATGCATGGGAGGAAAAACATCTCATATCATAACAGTAACAGTTGCTTAATTTCTGAGAGTACTTCAAAATATGATGAAGTGTTGAAAAGCGTGGAGTTGTCAATAGAAGCTATTGCTAACACTTGTTTTTAAATTAATCAAAATACTGATTTCAGCAGTCTGGTTTTGGTGCAGAGTATTTGAGTTATTATTGTTATTACAGAGATCCTGAGTCAGGAGAATTGAATAGACAAATGACAACATTAAAGGAAGTCAGATGAAATTTCACACATCAGGCGAGTTTCACAGGCAATGAAAGCAACTTTGACTTCATACAACATGCTTAAGCAGTAGTGTAGGGAAGAGGGGGAAGGGAGGAAAGAAACTTGCTATGCTGTAAATCTAGTCAAACAGCTCTTGCTCAACATTCTGTGCCATCAATTGTGCTGTTATAATTCTATTGACCTCACTGTCCTTCAGTCTTCTATAAATTCATTCATTCAACAAAAATGCATCAGATGCCTACTATGTGACAGACACTGTTCTAGATGCTATCGACAGCAGTAAACAAAAATCCTCGCCCTCCTGGAACTTTCATTCTAGTACGGGTCAGCACACTATGGCCTATGGGCCAAATCTGGCCTACTACCTGTTGCCACAGTTTTAGTGAAACACAGTGATAATTCTTTCACATATCATCTATGGCTGATTTTTGTATAAATGCAGACAGAGGTGGTTGTGCCCAAGACTGTGGCTCACAGAGCCTAAAATATTTACATTCCATCCCTTTGTAGAAAAAGTTTGCCGGTCCCTGTTCTAGTTGAAGAAGACAGATAACAAATAAATTGATAAATATATAATGTCAAATAGTTTTCAAAGTATAGAGAAATAGAACAGGGAAGGCACATAGAGAATGAGAAGAAGACACTTGAAATTTTAAATATGGCAGTCAAAGACGATCTCACCAAATAGGGAACATTTATCCAATACCTGAAGAAGGTGAAGGAGTAAGGTATATCAATATCTGTGTTGTATACAACATTGTGAGTCATAGTAAGGAGTTTTCCTATTACTGTGTGTGAGATGGGAAGCCACTGGAAAAGTTTTGAGCAGAAGTGCAACATAATATAACTTCCATATAATAAAATTGGTCTGGTACCTAAAACCAATGAGTTAATAATAGACTTTGAAGCAGGTGACAAGGACAGAAGTAGGGAGAACACTTGGGAGGCTAATAAAATATAATTCAGTAGATAGATCATTGTGATGTAAACCAGAATAATAGCAATTGAGGTGATGAAAAATGGTAAGATTCTAGATATATTCTGAAGGTAGAACCAACACGATTTTCTGATAAAATAAATGTAGGCTGTGAAAGAGAAAAACCTAGAATGATTCCAAGGTCTTCTACCTAAGCAACTGAAAGAATAAAGTTAATATTTAGTGAGATGAGGAAGACTATGAAGAGCAGGTTTGACTAGTAGATTGAGTTTTGGTGCAGGCTTGGAAGTTGGAGAATCAGAATTTCAGCTTTGTCCATGGTTGATATGTTGAGCAGACAGTTGGATATAAAAGTATGGTGGGCTCCAAGCTTGAGATACAATTCTGGGAGTCATCAGTCTAGAGATAGTATTTTCAGCCAAGAAGATAGAGAAGAGAAGAGACCTAAGGCTTTGAGCTTTTCTCTACCTTACAACTCTAGAGTCCATCCATGACAAAATCTTATCAATTCTTCCTTTTGTAATGGCTCTTAACCCAGCATTTCCTTTCCATTCCCATTGGTGCCTCCCAAACCAGGCTTTCATCCTGTCTCACCTGCCCTTTTGCAATAGCCTCCTAACTGGTATCTTTACCTCTAAATGTCACCTTCAAACTCCTCATCTCATCCAACTCTCCTCTCCAAAAATATCTCTTTACTTAATCCTGGGTTCTACATCTTAGAAAATGATCTTTTAATTTATAGACATTTGCTCAAATTTGAAACCTGGAAATCATCGTTATCTCTTCCCTTTCTCCTTCTTACTCTTCTTTAAGTTCTTTTAAAATTAATTTTTATTGGTGTACTATAATTATACATAACAGTGGGATTCATTGTGACATATTTGTACTCCCACAGAACACAATTTGGTCAACTTCATTCCCCTTTCCCTTCCTTCCTCCCTCCCCCTGGTCCCCTTCCTCTACTCTACTGATCTCCCTTCTATTTTCATGTCCTCTCTAAGCTCTAAGCATCTTTCTTTATGCCAGATTCAAGACCCACATTCCTGATAAAACTATCATAGATGCTACACATCCAGTCTCAAAATTCCTACATGACCTGAGTAGAACTTAGTATATGTGACTCTGTATTGTTAGCAGACATTTTATGGTAAGACCTTATCTCAGTTGTGCTTTCAGCTCCTTAAGAGCAAGGGTATTTATACTGACTATTCTTCCCACACAAGGCACTCAATATATTTTTGTAATATTAATGAATGAAGGAATAGCTGAATGAGTGGATTTGTAAATTTGGTCAATAGCACAATGGAAAAGAACATTGGATCAAGAGTTAGAGAATCTAGATTGCAGCCCATTCTGCCACTAGCTTGTTGTTTGAAACATTAGGCAAGTTGCTTGCCTGAATTCCCTTATTCACGAGGTAGGAACAATACTGTTCATCCTCACTTCCCAAGTTGAAATGAGATAATTTACGAAGAAATATTTGGAAGGTGAAAAGATCATGTTTTGCATGACCAATGTCAAAAGTGGAAATACAAAGGATGAGGAAAGAGACTCAAGGACACTGCACACAGCACTTGGGGAGTCAGAGGTAAAGAAAAAAGCCAATAGGGTCAGGGAAATTTGTTAGCATGGCAGTCTTGCTGAAGAGTGGTTGAAAAAGAATGGCAAGCATAAGAGAAAGAAAAATCAAGTTTCTGTGTTAAGAGGCAGTATATAACATAACCACTAGATCCAGCCTACCTTGATTCAAAGCCTGGCTCTGGCACTTATCAGCTGTATGAGTTTGAACACATTACTTAAAGTCTCTGAACATTAGTTTGTCCATTTGTATTATAGGGATTGTAGTAGTACTTATTTCTAAAGAGTTGTTATAGAATTTAAAAGAGTTAATTATTATAAGGTGCTTAGAGCAGTGCATATCACTGGCATATGCATTATAGAAGGGCGTGTTAGACAAAACAATGCCTTTGTCACACTTTGCCAGGCAGGAAGTACTCCACCATATGACTGCAACTTCTTCCTTGGGTCTGAAGCAGGACCCACATAAGCTCTGAGTTTCTCCCCAGAAAATATGTTCCCTTTCCAAGTTCCAGAGCCTAGTCTTCTGAGCTTGGCCTGCCTCATTGTTCAAAGGACAACAGGTGTCCATCTTACAAAGTTTCTTCTCCATTTTTCATCCTTTCTTCTGTTCAATAAAGTTTGTCATGAGGACAGATAGGAGTGGGCTCTAGAACCTCCAAAAGCAAATAGAGGCAGTGTGGCTAATCTTTAAGAGCAATGGTTCTGCAATTAAGCAAAAGTGTGTTTGAATCATGGCTTTGCAAATGACCAATTGGTGACCTCCAACAAATCAATCTCTCACCCTCAGCTTTGCTTATCTGTAAAATGAGACCTCACAAGTGGTTTTCAGTATAAAAAGAGGAAATGGACATAAGACATTCAGAACAGGGCCTAGTACATAGTAAGCACTCAAAAAATGTTAGCTTTTATCATTAATAAATGTTAGGATTATGGATATTGATTTTCCCAGCTCTAGAAAGTAATTTTACTATCAATATAGCTCTTTCATCCTAATTTACACCTTCCAAACTAAAAAGGTGCAAAGAAAATTCTTGTATTCACTAAGCTCAGAACAACTCTAAAATTTATACTCCATTTGATGTTGATGCCCAGTTTAAAAAAATTGTGGAAAAACTACCAGCAATTCTAAGTATGTCACAGAGTTCAGTTTAATCTGGTAGAGCCTCAAAGACAGTTGGGTGCTCTTCGCCTATGATAAACATCAATATCACCTATTTTAAAAGTTTTTATTAAATATAATTCCTCTCATAAAGTGGCAAAGATTTTTTTCAAATGCACATACTCAGATTTACCATAGAAATAGTCCTCCTATTGAGACAAATCTGCAGCGGGGAGACAGAAGGCAGGCAAGTATATTTTGCAAAATTTATCCCATGGAGTCTGGTAAGCACCACTGCTCTAAGAAATAAACTGGAAAGTAAGTTTGGAAGATGAGGTCAAGGCCTTGCTTTGAGAAGAAATCCAAGAAGGGCAAGTATAACCACTCTCCTCCCACACAAAGTGGGTGTGTAGGAACATGTCCTGCAGTCACTGGGGGAGAACACAGCGTTTTTCTCCCCCATGCATTAATCACAGATGATTTCTCTCCTGTAGTTGGATAAGCTTCATCCTTAACACAATTGAAGAATTGTGTTCAGTGAGAATACAAGATTTGTCCATGTTTTTGAAAATGCAACTCTACTTAATGACTGGATTAAATATATGTAAAGCCTAAAGATCAAATACTATTTAATGTTTAAAGCAACAAAGGATGATTATCAAACATCTTAATTATATTTGGTCTATATGTTTGTTCCCAAAGCTAATTATTTGCTGGCAAAAACTGGCCTCAATTATGATCATTAATGAGTACTCTTGCATTTCACACAAGGAATCAGTCTCTCAAATGGTTCTAATCAAATAAAATAAAAACTTAAATGATTTTGAAAAGTGTAAAACAAAAAGAAAGTAAAAAATCCCACAATTTATGAAGTCATTAATTTTTCTTTCCTGATATATATATATATATATATATATATATATATATGTCACCTATATCAACAGTGACTTTAAAATATCTTAGGCACACATATATGATTTTAAAACTTAGATTTTCCCATGTAATGAAATTGAAATTGAATGTTACTTAAATATTTAAAAAATAGAATGTTAAATTTCATATATGTGTAATCCACACTAATAGGTATATCCTAATATATAAATACTATTCCCACTTTTCTATTTACAAAATTCTTACTACTACAATCAATTATAGCCAAAGAAATGAAGTCTTTTGAAAAAATAATACTTAAAAGAGATATTAAACTTATTTCAATATTTAAATATAAGAATGCAAATTTATAATGAGACATATAGTCTAAAATGTATCAGTACTCCATGCATATTCAGGGCCCAATATTATTCAACTATATAGATACACCATTTGTTTATCTGTTGATTAGTTTATGGACGTTGGTGTTATTTCCACTTTGCCCTACAATGCTGCTATAAACATTCATGTGCAAGTGTTTGTGTGGAATATTTTCTTTTCTTGTGGATAAATATATAGGTATGGAATTGCAGGTCATATGGTAACCCTATGTTTAGTTTTTTGAGAAAATGCCAGACTCTTTTCTACTGTGGCATTTACATTCCCACCAGCAGTGTATGAGAGTTCCAACTTCTCCACACCTTTTCCAACAATTTTTATTACCTGCCTTTTTTATTATAGCCACACTAGGAAGTATAAAGCAATATATCATTGTGTTTTGATTTGCATTTCCCTAATGACTAGTGTTTTCTCTTGTGCTTGTTGGCCATTTGTATATCTTTGTAGAAATGTGCATTCAAATATTTGGTCTTGCTTGTTTTTTTTTTTTTTAACTATTCTTTTTAGATGTTGATGGACTTTTATTTTATTCATTTATTTATATATGGTGCTGAGAATCAACCCCAGTGCCTCACACATGCTAGGCAAGTGCTCTACCATCGAGCCACACTCCCATCCCCAGGTCTTGCCTATTTGGGTGGGGTGGCAGGACCAGGGATTGAACCCAGGGTCACTTTACCACGGAGTCATGCCCCCAGCCCTTTTTATTTTTTTATTTTGAAACAGGGTCTCACTAAGTTGATTAGGGCCTCATTAAGATGTTGAAACTTGTTCTTGACCTTGTGATGTGCCTGCCTCAGCCTCCCAAGTCACTGGGATTACAGGTGTGCACCACCATGCCTGCCTGGTCTGGCCCATTTTTAATTGTGTTATTTGGGTTTTTTAATTATTGAGTTGTAAAGATTCTTTATACATTCTGGATGTCAGTGCTTTATCATATATACGGTTTGCAAACAGTTCCCCATTCCATTCTTGGGGTTGTATTTTTGTTTTCTTTGATTCATAAAGGTTTTTAATTTTGATGTAGTCAACTTATAGATTTTTTCTTTTGCTGCTTGTGATTTGGTGTCATATTTAAGGAAGTATTGCCTAACCCAAGGTCATGAAAAATTTTATTTATATTTCCTTCTGGGATTTCTAAAGTTTTATCTCTTACATTTGAATTGTTTATCTATATTGAGCTAATTCTTGTATATACTATGAGGAAGGGGTCTAAACTCATTCTTCTGCGTGTGAGTATCAAGTTGTCCTAGCACCATTTGTTGAAAATACTATCCCTTCCTCATTGAAATGTCTTGGCACCATTGTTAAAAATCAATGTAAAATAAATTTAAGAGATTATTTCTGGACCCTTCATTCTATTCTGTTGATTTATGTGTTTATCCTCTGCCAGCACCACATTGATTGCTGTACATTTGTAGTAAATTTTAAAATTAGAATGTGTACATTCTTCAGCTATGTTCTTTTTCAAGATTGTTTTGACTATTCCATGTCCCTTGCATTTCCATATGAATTTTAGGATCACTGTGCCAATTTTGGCAAAGAATCCAGCTGGGATGTTGATAAGGATTGTGTTGAATTTATGGATCAGTTAGTGTTATATTGCTATCTTAACAGTATTGTCACATGGGTTATGAATATGGAATGTCTTTCCATGTACTTACGTTTTCTTTGATTTCTTTCAACAATGTTTTCTAGTTTCAGTGCATGAAATTGTACTTTATTGGATAAACATTTTATTCTTCTTGATGCTGTTGGAAGCAGTGAATTATTATCTTCATTTCATTTGCAGATGGTTTATTGCTAGTGTCTAGAAATATAATTGAATTTTAAATATTAGTCATGCAAATTTTCAAAATTACTTTATTAGCTCTAAAAGTTATTTTGTGAATTCTTTAGGGTTTTCTATGTATACGATTAAGTCATCTGTGAATAGAGATCATTTTAGTTCTTGCTTACCAATATGGACGCCTTATATTTCCTTCTCTTGCCTAATTACCCTGGCAAGAACTTCGGGTATAATGTTAAGTAGAAGTGGAGAAAGTGAACTTCCTTCTTTTGTTCCTCATGTTGGTTGGAAAGCTTTCCATCTTTCCCCATTAAATATGGTATCAGTTTTGGAGTTTTTGTAATTGTCTTTTATCAGGTTAAGGAATAAGATGACATTTATTTGAAATTGGAAGACCTTTGTCAATGACAGAAACATCAAGCCCAGTTGTGTTTTCTCTTTTCTGGTACATTTCTGCTGTTTCATATTCTCAAAACATGGCAAGGATAACTTAAGAGGAAGACATTTACCTTATTCTGGATTTCAAACTGGGAGCACTTCACTTGAGATGAAAGTGCTTTGAAATAAATCCTCATGAGAATTGTACACATACTTAAGAGTTAATTTTTAAAAAATAAAAGACAGCAGGATTTCTTTAAACCATGACTATATTTAGTTTGGTTAAATCTGGGTTCTGCTTGTACTCCTCATCATTTTCTTAATGTCTTTTTTAGGTGAATGGGAATAGGGGAAGGATAGGAGAGGATAGAGCACTCTCTTATATGTGATACCTAGAGATGTAGTGGCATGTGTGATAAGATTGCCTGGGTTCAGATTCTTGCTCTATCATTTACACATTAAGCAAGTAGTGTAATATGAATGCATCTCAATTTCCTCATTTGAACAAATGGAGATGATGATAATAATATGCAATGTTTAGGGCTGTTGTGAGGAATAAATGAATAGTTATGTACAAAAGTACTTAAAACAGTATCAAAGTACTTAGGACAATCACTAGCACCATAGTAAGCTCTATGTAATTGCAGTTAGGTTATGGTGTTCAGTAACAAAAACATAGTTTAAGAGCCAGAAAAATGCAAATTGAAATCTCTGGTCAACTTCTTTTACCAGCTGCTATGGAATCAATATTTATGTTTTCCAAAAATTTCATGTTGAAGCCCTCATCTCCTACGTGGTGGTATTTGTAGGTGAGACTTTGGAAGGTAATTGGGTTTGGGAGGTAAGTGGATTTTCCATGTGAGGAAACCAAGAAGTGGACTCATTGGAGAAACTGACCACATTGGCAACCTAATACTTCTCAGCCTCAGAACTGTGAGAATTAAATGTTCATGGCTTAAGCCACTCAGTCTATTTTATTCTTGCAATAGCAGCCTGACCAGACTAAGATATCAGCTATGTGGTCTGTGACAAATTAATCTCTCAGCATTGTTTTTTGGGGAGTTGGGAAACAGAACTTATCTTACAGAGTTATTAGAAAGAATAGATAAATAATTCCTATGAAAAAGTCTAACACAAAACAAGCATTGAACAAATGAGAGAGCGAACATCATTGTTACTTTATATGTTACTATTTTGAGATCAATAGAGTCTTGAAATTATCTTGCTCATGTAAGAGTTGAGGCCTGGGGATGGTAAGAGTAAATTTCATAAAGGGGTTCATTTAAAGAAAATTGTTTCTTAAACTATAAAAGTAATCTATACTTGAAAGAAATTCAAATTTTATGAAAGTATATACTAAAAAGTAAAAATATCTCCTTGCACTATTCCCCCATCCATTGTACTTCCCTTCCCAGGAATAACTAATAAAAACAATACATTTTCCTATGTATACACACATGTGAATTTATACATAAGAATAAACATATATTTCTACATAAATTAGACCTATACATATTGTTTTGTGATTATTTAAATTCTATCCAAGAGTATGTCTTTTTGGGGGGGGTACTGAGGATTGCACTCAAGGGCACTTGACCACTGAGCCACATCCCCAGCCCTATTTTGTATTTTATGTAGAGACAGGGTCTTACTGAGTTGTTTAGCGCCTGGCTAAATTGCTAAGGTTGGCTTTGAAGTCTTGATCCTCCTGCCTCAGCCTCCCGAGCTGCTGGAATTACAGGCATGCACCATCACACCCAGCCAAGAGTATGTCTTTGACATCTTTCCAAAGGGAAGGGAGGCAGGATGGAAAAAGGAAAGATAGTGGAATGAATCTTACCTAACTTTCCTATGCACATATATGAATATATCACAGTGAATCTCACAATTGTGTACATCCACAAGAACATGATATATTCCATGCTTTTATTATTAGGTTAAAATGGATTCTACTGTCATGTATAACTAAAAAGAACCAATAGAAATGTACATAAAAATAAAAAATAAATAAGTCTTAAAGAAATAAGACCATTCTTCTCAATGAATATTCAGCAATCTGTATGATGGATGCATCAGTAATTTGCCTTTCAAAAATCTACAATCATGGGCTGGGATGTGGCTCAGTGGTAAAGTGCTTGCCTAGCACGTGTGGGGCACTAGGTTCGATCATCAGCACCACATAAAGATAAATAAATAAAGGTATTGTATCCGTCTACAACTGAAAAAAAAAACTACAATCATGGGGCTGGGGTTGTAGCCCAGTGGTAGAGCACTTGCCTAGTACTTATGAGGTACTGGGTTCAATCTTCAGCACCACATAAAAATAAATATATAAAATACAAGTATCATGTCCATCTATAACTAAAGATATCTATAATCATATTCTCAGCATAGTTTCATGACACTCTAATTACACTGTGATTTTTCCCCTAAAACTTGGATTTAACAATATAGTATGTAAATTGCAGGTTAAAGTGAATTCATAGTTGGCACGGATCATGAGTGTTTTGTTAGGTTATAGAAGTGGAAAGGAAAACCAGGTGCTCAGGCAGAAAGGGACTTCTTTAGATAGGAGAGAAGACAAAGTAAGTCACCTAAATTACCAGCTTTTTAAAAAAATATTTTTTAGTTATACATAGACACAGTGTCTTTATTTTTGTTTTACTTATTTTTATGTGGTGCTGAGGATCCAACCCAGTGCCTCACACGTGCCAGGCAAGCGCTCTGCCACTGAGCCACAACCTCAGCCCCAATTACCAGCTTTTTAATTTTGCTTTCTTGGTGGGTTGTCCTATTGAAAGTTTAAATGAAAAAGAGAACTGGAGGAGAAATCAGTAAGTTTCACAAAGACCTTGGGCATTGTCTTACTAAATAAAAAAGTAACTTTGGATCTGGTGCATAATACACTGGAGTTACTTTAATAATTCATCTTTTGTACTGAGAAGCTACTATAATAATCTTTT
Source organism: Geosciurus inauris (assembly GCA_004024805.1). NCBI lineage: Eukaryota > Metazoa > Chordata > Mammalia > Rodentia > Sciuridae > Geosciurus > Geosciurus inauris. The sequence continues at coordinate 15,802 of PVHX01026104.1, forward strand.
ATACTGAGAAATTACTACAAAATTACTCTTTTGGGTGAGAAACTGGCTCAAATAAATGAGAAATGCCAAAAATGTTATCCATGTATTCAAAATTATTATATTTACATAAATAAATGTATAAAGGAGAAATTAAACTAATATTTCCAGAATAAACAAAATATATTGTGTCAGTTTTCAACAGGCCCAAATTGTCTATGTGCTACTGACAGAGGTGGCAAAATTCGGGGCAAGTATTCACAAAGTCCAAAAGTGTTATAACACTGAAGCATTGTGGTTTTAAGGGAAGAAAATGTGTATCAATGGAATCACGTGGTATAGATGGAAATGTCACTCACTGTAATATCTGAACAAGAGGTTGTAATCAAAGCAGTTAGCAATTAGAAAGCACAGGGCCCTAACTCCCACAGAAATTTTGGTACAAGCAGCTGACAGCACACAGAACTGTTGTAAGATACTTTGTGAGAAAGCTTTGTCAGTGGTAATGCCTACTTTAATGACATCTGGAAACAGCTATTTTTCTCCAAAAGACAGCAATATGTTTAAACCTGCCAAATACAGATAATAAGGTGCTTACCTATCATTAACAAAATTATGCTTTCCTTATTGATAGAAAAGATCTGTTCACATTGTGAGAATAATACATTACCGAACTAGTGAAGAGCTATTGCAAAGTATCATACAGATGGCTACAAAGCAGTGATTCTCAGCCCTAAATTTGCCACCCTCTAGGGTAGCTACAATTATCTTGAGGATCATCATGAGCGTTTTGAAAACTTCTCAAAACAAAATTAAATATAAGTCACTTTAATTTAAAAAAAAAATATATGCCATCCAAGCATTGTGAAGAAAAAGGGAGAGATGGCATAAAAGCAAGCTAATAATAGCAAGGTGTTATAAACTCCCAGAAGGTTGGGAGCCAATGATAGTAGGACTGGTACATTATATGGACTCAGTGGTAGTTTTTATGAATTCAGAGCATGGTACCCAGGCATATCATCTAAATAGTTATAATGAATTGCATGAATTTTCTATGTGTTTCAATAGTGGGCACTCACAAAAATAGCAATCCATGAATTCTGTTTTCAAGTTTTGGACAAATTTTGTAGTTAAGACTTTTCTGAATGTCTAAAAATGTATTCCAATGACAGCAAAAAATTTATTCATTGAAGAAATATTTATTGATAACATACTATGTGTGTACTGACACACACTTTCCTGATGAAAAGTTTGTATCAGTATTGTGTAGTTTTCCTGATCCCTTTTAACAGCATATTTTAAAATATCTTTAGCAATCTAATATTGGTGAAAATAATATCTTATGGTATATTATTTATTTGAGTGCTTTTGCATATGTTTATTGACTATATGATGGTTTATAATTGTATGTCAAATAATCTGCTCAACTTATGAGCACTTTTTTACTTGTCGTTCTATTATTGATTTGCAAAACCTCTTTATATGTTACTGTGGTACCTATCTGAAAATATTATATTCAAGTAGGAGCTTATAGAGACAGATAAGTTTGTTCTGTAACTGTCAGAATGGAAGTAAATTAATGTTAAATATTTTTAAGGCTTATGAATACACTGGAATTATTTTGATGCTGTTCATATGTTCTGTTAATGCATTAAATCTAATTCTGTGTATACCAAACTAGGTTATGCTATAGTCAAACAGATTCTGGGAGTGTTCAACAAGCAATATTGTTCAAAAATCAACAGAGAATATTATCTTGCCAATTACTGAAAACAAAACAAAATATAATAAAAAAACTAAAAGATATTATTATATTGCCACCATCAACTTCTCCATCATTCTTGAAGTTGATATTAATAGTAGCATCTTCAGAATTTCAGCATTGTTTCAGTACTACATATAATTAGAAAGGTCTGCACTGGCATCTAAGCCAAACTTTAGCACTCGGCTTTACAAAAATCTTAGCAGGCATACACAATTAAGTCCTAGAGCATTGCGGATATGACAGCAGTACTGACCTTTTCACAAGAAATGGCAGAAGCTAATTTGAGGCAATACCAGTGCAGCTTAGCAACTTCTGCCCTCATTCTCAATGAGAGATAAGTATTAAAATCTCTATAGTATTATTTCTATGATTCAGAGTCAATAAACATTTGGTGAATGTCTAGTATGTGCCAGATGCTATAACATACAATCTTTCTTCCAGTCCTTATCACTGACCTAAGACATAGGTATCCCCATTTGCATAGGAGGAAATTGTAACTCAGAGAAGTTCTGTGATTTGTAAACAATCACACTAGTAGCTATTGAGAGGGAGAGATGGGACTTGAAGACAGCTTTTCCACCTCTAAAAGTGTACTTTTCTTTTGATTATGACAGAACTATCTTCCTCAGCCACACTGGATGAAACACGTGGATGCTTCAAGTAGACTTGTGTTTTGGTGCCTCTTCAACTTAACATATCTAAAACATTTGATCAACATTTATTTAATGAGAGTAGGGAAAGACTGTGGTCCTATTAATAAAAATGTATACCTTTTTCTTTACATTCAAAATAGAGAATTCATCACATACACTTTTAAAAACAGCTATCCTTTATTGAGTTCTTGCCATGTGTCGGGAGCTGTGCTAACCACTTTTTACATGTATTCTCTCATGTAATCCTAGGAAGTTGACAACATTATCATCATGGTTCCCATTTCATATGTGAAGACCAAAAGGTTAAGTGACTTAGCCAATATATATAATTAGTTAGTGTCAGAACCAGCATTTAAGCTCAGGTAGGCTGACACCTGAGTCTATGGGCTTAAACACTGTTTTATTACTTTCAATTACAGAAAAATCCTAAATTGGCATGTTAACCTAGAGATTTCTTAGTTTTATTTGTTTTGTTTTACTACTCTAAACTAAACACGAGGGGCTGGGTCTGTAGCTCAGTGGTAGAGCGCTTGCCTCACATGCTGAGTCACTGGGTTTGATCCTCAGCACCACATAAAAATAAATAAATAAAATAAAGATATTGCATCCATCTACAACTAAAACAATTTTTTTAAAAAACTAAATATGATGGTGATGACTTAGAGGAATATAATTATAAAATCAGTTAAGTTTTAAGGATAGTTTATAGATCCATATTTAAAAGATTTTAGAATTCCCATATTTTTGGTTATATTTTCTTGACAATAAAACAAAACAAAATTATTTTCCACTTTTCTGTAGTCATTATTCTATCTTCAGTTTCTTTTTGCAATTTTCCAAACCAGGCAACTTGTAGGGAGGTGTATCAAAAATTTTAAAATTTAGATTAGAAACCCCTTGTTCCTGATAAGCAGCACTGTAGCACACAATATTTTATTTCCTAATCTTAGCTGATTGTAGAGAGTCATTTACTTTAAGCAACTCCCCAGCTTGCTAATCTCGCCATTCTTGGCACATCCTCTGACTTGCACATGTTCATCACATAAATGATGTGTTTGGCATCAGTGAGAACTGCTTTGTATTTGTTTTTAATTTTTTACTCAAGGGCCCTAGCTTCTTTAGTGAGAGAGAAGGCCAATTTCCACCTCACCAATTATTTTAGTAAGCAATGACAGAAACCCAAATTAGTCAGCACCATATTTATGATTTATCCCAGAGATTTTTTTTAAAACACCCATTTCAAATTGGCACCCCCAGGCAATTCCCTGGCTGGCCCATTGCTTAATCCTCTTCTTTGTCTCGGAAAGGTTGTGGAGGAGTAGATGGGTCTAACAGCTTTTACAATTGTATGCATAACACATGAGTTGATGAAGAATTGAGAGTATACTCTGGATGCATGTATAATATTAAAAGACAATTTGCTATGTGTTTTGGCTGACCCTATTGGGCATATAGATTCCAGGACAAAACCCACTGGGTGGGTTTCCCCATGCTGCCATTTGTAAATCCAATTATTATTAATGTCAGAGGGCATCTGTAGCCTGCAGGTTGAATACCGATGTTGTTGATAATGTAATTACAATGCAACTTTAATACAGAACATTTTATACATATATTGATAATGAGGTTTGGATAATTCAGAAAAAGGTTTGTGAACAATGTCAGACCATCTGCAATCTGAGCTTCATCTTTGTGTTAATTAAAGCAAAACATTTCAGCCAAACTGGAAATGAAAGGACTCCCACACCCTCGCTTCCAGTATATCCCCACATATATACTTCTTTGGAAAACTCAAAACTTTAGTAAGTACTTCTGGGATCAACATCACTCCTCTTCCTCTTTCCATTCTTCACTTTCTTTCTTTCTTTTTTTCTTTCTTTCTTTTTGTGGTGCTGGGGATTGAGCCCAGGGCCTTGTGCATGTGAGGCAAGCACTCTACCAACCGAGCTATATCCCCAGCCTTCTCTCCATTCTTAATATGTACAAATTTTCTTTAGGTATCTTTTCCCTCAAAATAGTCTAATTTGTTAAAATATGCACAACTAAAATTTACCATCTTAACAATTTTAGGTGTACAGTTCAGTGATAAATACATTAATATTGTTGTACAATTACCATGCCATTCATCTCTAGAACTATCATCTTGTAAAACTAAAACTGTGTACCTATTCAGCAATAACTCCCATTCCTCACTCTGTCCCATTCCCAAGCCCCAGGCAACCACCACTCTACTCTCTGTCTTTATGAATTTGACTACTCTAAGTATTTCATATAAGTGGAATCACATAGTAGTTGACTTTTGGGGACTGCTTTATTTTATTTAGCATAATGTCCTCAGGGTTTATCCATGTTGTAGCATATTGCAAGATTTCTTTTTAAAGGCTGAATAATATGCCACATTTTCTTTGTCCATAAAAACTTCGGTTGCTTCTACATTTTAGCTATTGTGAGCAATGCAACAATGGATATGGGAATATAGATTATCAGTTACAGATCCTGATTTCAATTCTTTTTGGTATATACTCAGAAGTAGAACTGCTGAGATCACATGGTAATTCTATTTAAAATTTTTGAGGAATCACAATACTTTTTTAAAAAATATTTTTTAGCAGTCAATGGATCTTTATTTTATTTATTTGTATGTGGTCCTGAGAATCAAATCCAGTGCCTCACACATGTGGGGCAAGTGCTGTACCACTGAGCCACAACCCTAGCCCATCACACTATTTTGTACAGCAGCTTTACCATTTTATATTCCCACTGCCAGAGTACAAGTGTTCCAATTCTCTCTATCCTTGACAACACTTGGTATTTTCTGTTTATTGATAAAGTCATCTTCTGCTTTGGGCCTTAATACAATGTCTGTGAATAGGATTGAGGTTTTCAAACCATGTTTAGGAAGTTAAAGCAGTTTTATGTCTTGACACTTGAAAAAACAAGGTCTTCTTCAAACACTGTAGAGAAATGCACAGTGATCACATTTTGGAATTTCAAATGAGAACAAATAGTCTGAAAATGGCACAGAATATTTCAAATCAGGACTGCCCCAGAAAACTTGGATAATTATAGCTATAATGTATTTTGAGTACTTACTATGTGACTGG
>PVHX01026105.1:0-21305 GCA_004024805.1 Geosciurus inauris
CTAATGGGGATTTGTGCTTGTTACCCATATTACTATAAAATAAAACTGCATGAAGATGTTTTACTCAGGTAGCAAGAATTCATACAAAATTACCTCAAAATCCCATCAAATGTATAAAAATATGTAAAAATAGTTTTAATAGTAACATGTCTGAAACTTAAGGACAGTATTAATTATTATAAAAATAAATTGAACTTCTCAAAAGTTATATGTTAATTCCTAATAAATATTATGCTCAATTCAATAAAATATCATTTTTTTCTTATAAAAATGTTCAGTTTTGCTTGGAATTACTTTTTCACAATTTATATTGTTAAAAATATCCTATTTTGAACTCAATATCTACCTTAATTCAGTTTTTACAATTTCATTTCACACATATTTATGAACACTTAAAGTGACCTATCCTAAGGTATTATGGTCATTTTTATCCCTTCTTTGCCAATATCACATTGAATTTGTCAGTTTCAACTAGATTTCTAAATATAGTGCTCATTCATTCAGGGAACTTTCCAAGAAAGGCTCAGTCAGCACCTTCCTCTTGTCACTTATGTCTAAACTGGAGATGAACAGCTGACATACATAAACAACATGCTTTTCTTGCACATAACTGAGCAGTTGAAATCAACCAATGCAAAGGTTATTACATATTAAATATACTTCTATAAAAAATTGCATGTATAAGATAAAATATCCGAACTTCACAGAACATTGTAAAGGAAAGCCAAAAAAGGAAATGCCATCTCCCCAAAGCATTCACTAATAATTACATCTTATTTAATTTAAAGCCAACAAAATCTCTAGTTGATAGGGTGATGGCCACAAAACATCCATGTCCTAATTTCTGGAGCCTTGGAATATTTTAGGTTATCTGAAAAAGAGGAATTAAGCTTCAGATGCAATTAAAATTGATAATCAGCAGACTTTGAGATAGTGAGATTACCCTCAGTTATCTTGGTATTCTTGATGTAATCACAAGGATTCTCAAAAGTAGAAGGAGATAAGAGAGAAGGAACCAGAGGGATGCTAGCATAAGAAAGAATTCATTGACACTTGTTGACTTGGAATATGGAGGAGTAAGGTCATAAACTGATAGCTACAGGAGGACTTTAAAATATGGAGAAGATAAGAACACTTGTTATACTCCTGGATGTAGAGAGCAGAGAATCAAATCATGGCCTCTGAATCACCTCCCAGGAATAGATAATTCTGAGTAAAACAAGATGACCTTAATGTCTCACCAGTTCTGCCTCCGGCAGATTGCCTGTTTTGCTGAAACTTTCCCACAAACAACCATTTGATGAAACCTATATAATAAATGTGATCAGCTAGCTCTGATGTCAGTCAATCCTCATGAGGGATTGGCTGAACCCCCTGGCCCTAGCTTTTTTTCTGGGTGTGTGTCTGTTTTTCTTTTCTTCATCCCCTCATCACCTTTCTGGTTTCTAAATTAACAGCCCAGGCATGTGGCTCCGGCACCTCTAGAGTCTAGAAAGAACACAATACTGCTGCTTCTATTTTAGCCCATGGAGGCCCATTTTGGATTTCTTACTTCCAGAAAAAAGCGGTAATAAGTTTGAATTGGTTTAAGTCAATTTTTTTGGCAATTTATTACAAAGCCTTAGAATAGTGATCTAGACCCACTCTATGTTAATATAAAGGATATTTCACATGTAAAGGTGAGAACTCTGGGAAACAATTTATCTGATACCTAATTGACTGAGGTTGTACAACTTGAGCAACTGCATGTGACAGTGGCCACGGTTCTGTACTTCACTATCTTTGCTTACAAAAGACAGATATCTATATATCTTTGTATGTACTCATACAAAACTTCATTCTTCACTCCAATGATACATATTTTTAAAAGGAATGTACTATAATTTAAATCTTATGTTGAACGTAAAGTCATACAAGTAGAAAGCTTATCATCTATATGCATAACTTATGAAACCAATAAAAATTTAAAATATACTGAAGAGCATATAAGTAGTTCAGAGATCAAAAATCAGTATCAGAAATCAATAATAATAGTTATTATTTATGTAATATATTGGTTCACTTTTTCTGTACGCTAAGCTCTGTGTCTTAGAATATAGCTTTAATGTCATAGATATAGTCAAATGACATTGTGAAAGACACTGTAAAAGACATTTTACTTTTTTAAAAATAATTTAGTCCCCCAAATTGCCCATGAAATGTAGATGTCTTTGTTTTTATTTTACACTACAATGAATTAAAGTTCACATATGTTAAGTATTTTTAATAAGCCCTAACATTGTTAATAGCTCTTAAAGAGTAACCTTTAATGGGGGTCACATTTTTGCACCTAAAGTTTTTAATTTTGATTTTTTATTCTTCTATTTTTTATTTGTTCTTCTTAGTTATACATGACTATAAAATCCATTTTGATAAAATTGTACAAGCATAGGTTATATGTTATTCTAATTAGTAGCCCATTCTTGTGGGTGGGCACTCTGGTGGGATTCACAAGGATATTTTCATAATGTCTACACAGGAAAATTATGTTAGATTTATTCTTCTGTCTTTCCTACTTCTATCCTCCTTAGCTTCATTTTTTCTGCTTTTGTCTAATCTACTAAACTTCTCTTTCTCCCTCCCTCGCTTTATTGTGATTTATCTTCCATGTATCAGTGAAAACATTTGACCTTTGGTGTTTGGGGACTGGCTTATTTTACTTAGCATGATAGTCTCCAGATCCATCCATTTACTGAAAAATTTCATAAAATTATTCTCTGTAGTTTAGTGATATTCCATTCCATATATATATACCACAATTTCATTATCCATTCATCTGTTGATGGACATCTAGGTTGGTTCCATAGCTAAGCTATTGTGAATTGTGTTGCTATAAATATTGATTGTGACTATGCTACAGTAGTATGCTGATTTTAAATCATTTGGATATTTGCCAAAGAGTGGAATAACAGAGTCAAATGGTGGTTCCATTCCTAGTTTTTTGAGGAGTCTCCATACTACTTTCCATGGTGGTTGCAACAATTTTCAGTCCCACTGACAATGTATAAGCATTCCCATATACATTGTTCCCTGCTAATGTTTATCATTACTTGTATTCTTGGTAATTGCCATTCTGACTGGCATGAGATGAAATCTCAATGTAGTTTTAATTTGCATTTCTCTAATTGATAGAGATGTTGAACATTTTTCACATATTTATTGATCATTCATATTTATACTTTTATTCCTTTATTGACTGAGTTGTCTTTTTGGTATTAAGTTGTTTTAGTTCTTTGTATATCCTGGAAATTAATGCCCTATCTGAGATGCAGGTGGCAAATAATTTCTCTCATTCTGTAGGTTATCTCTTCATGCTTTTGGTTGTTTCCTTTGCTGTGAAGAATCTTTTTAATTTGATGCCATCTCACTTATTGATTTTAATTTGATTTCTTGTTTTTTCAGGAGTCTTGCTCAGGAAGTCAGTTCCTGTGCCAGTATGTTGAAGTGTTGGGCCTACCTTTTTTCTAGTAGCTGCACAGTTCCTGGTATAATTCTTAGGTCTTTGATCCACTTACAATTGATATTTGTGTAGGATGAGGGATAAGGGTTAACTTTCATTCTATTACATATGGATTCCCATTTTCCCCAGCACCATTTGTTTAAGAGGCTATCTTTTCTCCAGTGTGTGTTTTTTGTGCCTTTGTCAAGTATGAGGTAACTCTATGTAGATTTGTCTCTGTTCTTTTGGTCTTCTTGTCTATTGTGGTGTCAATACCATGCTGTTTTTGTTACTACAGCTCTGTAGTATTATTTAAGGTCTGGTATTGTAATTCCTCCTGCTTTGTATTGCTTTAGTTATTCTGGGCCTCTTATTTTTCCAAATGAATTTCATGACTGCTTTTTTATTTCTATAAAGAATGTGATAAGAATTTTGATGGGAATTACACTGAATCAGTATAGCACTTTTGGTAGTGTGGCCATTTTGTCAATATTCATTTTGTCTATCTAAGAACATGGGAGGTCTTTGCATCTTCTAATATTTTCCTCAACTTCTTTCTTGAGTGTTCTGTTGTTTCCATTGTAGAGTTCCATAAATGTCAAAGAAACTTAAATAAATAATTTAACTAATAACCAGTGGTAGTTAGTTTGAATTACTTTTAGATAATTGTAAACATGTTTTAAAGTATGATAAAGACTAAATATTATTAAAATTTCTATACTACTCAAAGTGAGTAGTATATGCAGTTTGATGATATCTCCACTCACATTTCAATGGGAATTTTCTATAGATATAGAAAAACTTAAAGTTCATATAGAATCACAAAAGAATTCAAATTGTTAAACAATTTTGAGAGAGGAGAACAAAGCTGAAGGTACCACATTTCTTGATTTCAAAACATATTACAGAGATTTAGTAATTAAAATAGTATAGTGCATCCTTGCATAATGAAAGATGATAAATCATTGGCACATAAAGAATCCAGAAGTAAACCGACATCTGTAGAGTCAACTGATATTCACCTAAAATTCCAAAAGGATATACTCCTCAACGAACAGTGAAGATAAAACTGTTTATCCACATGCAAAGAAATGAGATTGGACTCCTATGCTCCACCACACAAAACAGTTAAAGCAGATCAAAACCTTAAACCTAGAATCAGAAACAGTGAAACTTCTAGAAGAAAACACAGGGAAAAAGCTGATCTTTGTCAGTGATTTATTGGGTCGACACTAAATCCAAGCAATACAAGCAACAGTGGAGAAGTAAACTATATTAGACGAAAAATATTCTGCATAATCAAGGAAGCAATCAACAGAGTGAAAAGGCAACCCATAAAAATGTTTGCAAACCATCACAAGTGAGAGGTTAATCTCTAAAATATATAAGACTCCTACAACTCTATAGCAATAATAATAATGGTATAAGATACGCAAATGACCTGAAAAGATATTTCTCCACAAAAGATACACAAATGACCACCAGCTATATGAAAAGGTACTTAAAATCACTAATCATCAATGAAGTGCAAGTGAAAATCACAATCCTTTTCTTTCTAAGGCCTATTTTATACCTTTTAATTTTTTAAAGTAACAAACATAGGGTGTCAAGTTTAGCTGAAAACAACTAAGACTCTGGATGATTTTATTTTAACAATTTAACAATTTTATTTTTAACAATTTATTTTACTTTTTTCTGATACTTTTTGTAGAGACAGAATTGAGTCAAAGCAAAACTTCATTCCTTTTGAATGATGTTTCTTTCCTTTTCTTTACTTCATGGGGCATTTTGTGTAGAGCCTTGGCTAATTATCAGAACCCTCATCCTTGGTGTCTGCTGAACTTCAGTTTTACCATTGATTTTTGTAAGTCTATTTGCCTAACTTTTACACCAACTCTTTTGTTTAGAATTCATTATTGTTTGAAAGTAGCTCCAACTATCGGGTTTAGCTTCCTGCTTCATTTATTCTGCTCATTTTGGAGAGCTCTCTTCCTTGATAGTTCTTCAGTGCCTTCAGACAGATGTTTCATTGTTTTTCTTTTCTTTTTTTCTCCATGCTTTCTAGTTTTTTTCACTGGAAATATTTGGTTCAAGCAACATAAGCAGCCATTGTCTAAAATGGAACCAATGATTATTTTCGATTTAACAAAAGCAGCAATAGATTGATTGTGGGGATTTTAGAAAGTGAAGGTAAGGAAAAATAGCAAATTAAATCAGATAAAGACATGAATTGAATCACACAAACCTAATTACCATGGAAATATACCAACTTTGTCACCATGCAGGTAAAATGCCATGTTTTCTGTATCACTTTTTTTCATTGAATAATTCACATCATCAAGTTATCAAATGATGTAAAAAGAGAAAATAATGAGTAAGATGTATTGTTTGAAGTCGTGCCTCATGGGTCTGCTTGAAGGGTTGGGGTCTTGAGAGACGAAAAGGGGTCTTTGGGGAAGACAAAGTGGGGTCTCATGGGACGAGGTTTGGGGTGACAATCCGTGGAGTCACTCCACCCAGACTCCAGGAGGTAGGTAAGACTGCTCTGCTGGAAGGAGACACAGAACCCGTTTAATCCAGGAAGTACAGAAGCTTATATAGGGTCCTCGGACCAATCACGGCACCGAGGTTACAACCAATGAGGCACGCTCTGCCAGGCATGCGTTTCATCACCATAGAATGGGAAAAGAGGGAAGGGAGAGGTTGAACGTATGGGGAGTGCTCCTACAAAAATAAAAGAGTAAAAATGAATAAAAACTCCAGCATCACTGTCCTGAGCTGTTTCTATATTGTGAAGAGTTCTGACATGATAATCTTATAAAATTAGTCCAACCTAATCTGAGTTGTCAGTCCTGCTTCCAGAATCAGCCAAAAGAAAAAGTGTCGTAACACTTCAAATCTAAAAGAAACCATCTAACATGGCCTGAAAGAGACTATATATCCAGGCTCTACTTGAATTTATCCTTTCTGTTTTACTTTTTAAAATGCCTATCCCAGTCTCTTCATACTACTTTCTAATGCCTCATATTTACATGGCTTCTTCCTTTCCTTACACTTTTGTATCATTTTTTTGTTTCTTCCCACTCTCTATGGTCATCCTCCTAACTCAGATCAAGCATTATTTTTCAAAGAAATTCCCAGATTTTCATTCTCTAGGTTTCATCTTTTTTTTTTTTAATATTGTCATTAATGGCTGGAATCATAACAAGTATCACCCTAAATAGACAATGTCTACTACTGCTGCCTCAGGTGTTATTTCTTTTTATCAATTGCAATCTTTCCTAGCGGGCCATTCTTCCCATAAATGTACCTGAGATGTCCTTTTATTCAGGATTTTGTTCAAGCACTTAACTTAATAGATGCTAAATTAAAATCTATTGAATTAATTCTTTAAAAATTATCTTAATGACATTACTGAAATCTATGTATAAAGGGAAAACTTAGTATCAAATTAAAGTTATAAAAATTGTTCATTATTTTATTCTCAAGTTTATTATGAATCAACATTATTTTAATACTTCTTATATTATGAATTTGAAAATGTGGAGAGAATGCAGTTACAAAAAGATAATTTACCCTTCACCCTATAATACTTACTCCTGATCTTACAATATTTCCATAAGGGAAGTAAATTTTTTTTCTTACTTCATTATAAGAAAGTGTAGTTAATGCTGTGTTAGTGGAAATACTATGAGTTAGAAGTGGCAGGTAGTTTATAATCAGGTCTACAAAACAAAAGACTACCAGAAGAAATTACATTTAAAATGGAATTTCAAAAGAAGAGTAGTGTTAAATGTTCTAAACGAAAGTTGTAATTGGTGTAAAAGTTTACTAAGTAATTCAATTATGAGGTCAAAAAATACATAAGATGAGCCTGGGAGGAAACAGATAAATCATGGAGGGTCAGAAACTCAGTGTTAAGGTATTTGGGACGTATCTTTAAGACAATTTTAGAGCAGCAAGTGATTTTAAGCACTAATCCATGGAGTGACATTACCTGAATGTAATTTAAAACATGGAAGTATGCATTTTTTAAAGTGGTCTAAAAACTAGAAAGTAGAATTCATGATAACATAAAATTTAGGGAGCCTGACTTGGAGGCAGCAGTCCTGTAAGAAATAAGAGTTCATTAAGTCATGATAATGGCAGTTGAGAATTAAAAAGAATCTGGAGTATGGGGAAATAAAATTCAACAGACAACTGAAAAAAAAGTTATTTCATATTAAGAATAAAGGAGGCTGGGGATAGTCTGACATAAAGGTTCTTGATTTCTGCAATACTTTTCAGTTTATTTCATATTAAGAATAAAGAAGGCTGGGGATAGTCTGACATAAAGGTTCTTGACTTCTGCAATACTTTTCAGTTACTGAGATTTAAAAAAAAATAGAGCCAGAATGATTCTACAGCAGATGATGAAGTACCTGTGTTTTGAAGAGGCATTTGGTGTATATGCCTTATCTTTAGGTGACAATTAGACTGGAAGTATATACAGTGTGCATTTTTTTTTTCATCCACCATTTCAATCTGAGATTGAAATTTGTAAATTCCTTTCTTTTTTCAGTTCACTAAATTGGCTTGCCATATTGTAGCTTACTGATTTCATTCTCTTTTATTGTTGGTTATGTTCTTATTGAATAATTTGAGTCATTTACTTCATCTGAATAATATATTTGGTAATCTTACAATACATTTTAACCAATAAGAAAAGGAATCCATATTATTCTTTATCAGGGTTTTTAGCTGTTGTTATAGCACAATTCAACTAGATATTCCCCTAATCCTTTTATTTTATTCTCTCAAGTGGTTGTTCTCAAGTGGTTGTTCATGTGTTTTCTTCAAAAGGAAATTCTCAAATTCTTCTGTGATTTCTAAGTTCTAGAAACTGAGGAACCACCCCCTGCTCTTATTCTATGTTGATTTGATAGGATAGTATCTTCAGAGAATGCCTCTATTCTCATATAATCAGAAGTGAACTAATCCTCAGACACAAACTAGTTTGAATCTTCTAGGCATAAGAAGTCTAGACTCTCACTTTGAAATATGGCAGAAATTGAGCCCTGCTGCTTAAACTGAAAAATATTGTTACTTTTCTCTATTTAAACAAACAGCTTTATGTATGTTGGACCTATCTTCCAATATTCCTTTTGTCTTTTAAATATGTACATAGTGACATTGGTTTTAATATTGTTGTATTTAATCAATCATTATATTTTTAGCCTTTTGATGTATTGTTTAATGAATCACTTATGTTAAATAAAATGAAAGCATAAAAATACTGTTTTCACATTTAAACTTTTAATTCAAAGTATATTTACTTTTTTTTTTGAATGAGAAAATAAGTATCCCGTTCTGTTATTCTCAACAAGGAAATCTAGGGTTTTTTGTTTTTGTTTTGTGATTTGATTTATTTTAGGTAATAGTGCTTTGCATCACTCAATATTAATGTCATTTCTACAACATAATGAATATTCACATCCACATACATTACCTTCTGGATTCTCTACTTTCATCATAAATTTATTTTTCCTTGTGATTAAATAGGACATATCTGTTGTCTGTGCTTCACTGTAACTGTTGTGGCAATTCTCCTTCTTGTTCTTTGACAAACGCTGCCTTAGCCATTCTTAGGTTTTTACTCTTTATGAATCCTTTCTGAAATGACTATAAAAACTTGGTGTTTTGACTATAGTTATTAATATTACTCTTATTTAAAAAATTTATATGTGGAAAAATTCCCTTTTATATTAATATCAGTATTGACTAACATGGTACAAGTAGAGTATTCCCTATTCAAAATGTTTGGGACAAGAAGCATTGTGAATTTGACCAATTTTTAGTTTTTAGAACATTTGCATATGCATAATGAGATATCGCAGGGAAGACCCAAATCTAAAAACAGAATTAATTTTTCTTTCGTATACATCTAATAAACATAATCTGAAAATAATTTTATACTATATTTTAAAATAATTTTTTGCATAAAGCTTGTGTACAATGACCCTTCAGAGAGAGAGGGTACACCTCTCTCAGCCACACATTGGGCAATCTGTGGTTGTTTGGCAGAAACTTCATTCTTCAGTGTGACTTTATATGCTACTTATAAGCAATCATTTTCTTATAGTTACTCACAATAAGCACTTAACAGTAATAAAATGACATATGATTAATTCATTGAAAGCATATGTGTTCAGTGTTACTGAGCTGCCCAGTAGCATCACCAAGTACCTGTGCTAGTTCTTAAATAGAGCAATAGGAATGATATCTTTACACCACAGCGAAAAAAATTAGAAAAAAGCACTGGGAGAAACATGCTATTGGCCCATATGCTCTACACATGTGCTATCTGAATATCCTGGTAAACTAGTTTGGGAACTAGAATATGGGCACCTAAGGTAAAGACCAGATTAAGGGATTTGGGAGGGTCTTTTTTTTTCCCTTGGGTACATGAAATAAAATCTTGTTTTACTTGCTTTTTGACTATGACCTGTCACAAAAGGTCAAGTTTTGGATTTTGGACGGTTTTGGATTTTAGATTTTTAGGTTAATTCTGATCAATCTGTCTGTTGTTCCAATAATATATGTCTTTTTTATGAAATGCATATTTTTCAAAATTATTTTATAAAATGTTTCTTAAATTGATCCCTAAATACTTTAGAATGTGGTAACATTACTGTTTAATGGTGAGAAGTAACGGTAAATTTCTTTATCATGTCTTCTTTCCTCCAATCAGTAGTCAAGAAAGAAGGTGATCTGCTATGTGCTAATGATAGACTTACATCTGGAAAACAAGCTAATGATATTTGCTGATGGGAGCATTCTTCTATATGGAATGCTTTTACTAGAATGTATATGCTTATTTGGGTTATCTATGGTAATAAACCTAGTCTGTAGTTTTGTTGAAATGGCTCCTTACAAAATGTCACATAAATTATGTAACTGTAAACATAGCCTACTTTTCATTATCACAATGACTCCTTCAATATTTAGAAAGTGCCTGTGTACACTCATCTGTCCACATTTGGACCCTGAAGTGGTTTGAAAGGATCCGATAAGTTTATTGATATAGTCTCAGCTCTCTCTCTATTTTACCTTTTCCTTTTGATTATTTAAATCCTTCAGATAATTAGTAAAACTAGATACTGGATAAAATCGTTGTTCAAATAAAGGTATTTTGAATGTTCTTATTAGTATTATTTTGACAAACTGATCATTTGTGGTATATCTAGTAATACATATCTGATTTATTAAAATATTTTGATATTTGTTAAATATTTTGAAATAGGTTAATTTCATTTAAACATTTATTTTATTTCTAGACTTTATTTGTTTATGTACAAATAGTGAAAATGTATAAAGACACTAATACAGCCACAGAATTATTTTCCCATATACTTCTAAGTTCTTTTGGCTGTGTATGTATTTCTATTGTATTGCTATTAATAGCAGAAAATATTTAAAGAAAAGTTGTGATGATGGACAATTTCACTTTTTTCCCCAAATAATTTGAATATTTGTGAAAATTATCTTTAAGAGTAATGGTTGCAGAATAATTTTAAGATACATGACAAGTTTTGTCATATATTGTAAATCAGATTGTTATTTCTAATTTTCTTAAATTTTTAATCATTAGTATATATGATAATTTTATTTTCCTAAATCTACTGAGATCATATGATTTTCCAATTTTAATTTATACATCATGATATATAATCGAATTTTATATGTGATTGAAATTTATGTTCAATATTAGATATTCTTTAAAATGTGAATGTATATTCTAGAGGATCATTACACATTTTAATATATTTGTTTGATTTTTCTTTAAGAATGTTTTTCTTGTTTTGATTTGATGCTAGGGATTTAAAATGGGGCTTTGAATATTTTAGGCAAGTACTCTCCCAGTAAGCTACATCTAGGCCCAAGAATTTTTATCTGCATGTTCAAAAGTAAAACTAACCTAACATTTCATTTTAGTGCTTTTCCTAACTTTTACATATATTTATGAAAACATCATAATACATTGTGTAGCTTTTATGATTTGGTACAATTTTGTATAAAATAAGAATTAGGGGCTGGGGCTATGGCTCAGTGGTTGAGCGCTTGCCTTGCATATGTGAGGCACTGGGTTTGATCCTCAGCACCACATAAAATAAATAAAGATATTGTGTTCATCTACAACTAAACAAAATATTAAAAAAAAAAAAGAATTTGTGCTCAATAAAAACTTACCTGTAAAAGCATCTGGTATATCAATTTTATAAGGAAATAGTTTTGATTATTAATTCATAACCTATTTCTTTCTATATTCCTTATTATATAATTCTGATTATTACCATATTTCTGAAATGTTTCAATTTTATGTAAGTTTTCAAAGTAAGTAACTTAAGATTATGCATATTAATTTCTTTTGAATATTTTTATGATCTATTTATACATGTTTCTTTTTATTTTTAATAGTATTTGTTTATTTTTTCTCTTTTTTAATTCACTAATATATTTTTTATAATTTCAAAAAACTAGATAAGTTTTTGTTTGTCATCTTTTTAGTTTAACTTTTACTTATTGTTTCATGCTTTTAATTTATTTTTTAGTTTTAATCTATTTCATTTACTATGCTAAATTTTCTATACTTTAGTTGAAATTTATTTTTAACTTTATTCCCTCTATTTTAATATTTTCTTGAATGTTTTAAACTTCCTTCTGCTTGTCACAGTTCCCATACTTAATGGTGGAATTTTTAGATTGAAAACTAGAGCTAACTATATCATAATTTCTTATCTTTCCACTCAATAAATTATTTACAATCATTTATAATACTATTGTCCTTGTAGTTGTATGTAGTCTTTAACTTGGAAATTCTATTTTATTAAAAATACATATTTAGAATTTATGACACTACATGATGAATATTTACTGATGTGTCATCACTGCTTGAAAGTAAGGCATACATACATCTATTTGTTGAATGCACAGTTCCATTCAAACATGCATTCATTCAATATATTCATCTAAGCCCTAACCTATTAGCATTATATTGTTTTTATACCCTTTATGTTTATTTTGCAGGTACTTTATATATACTTTATTTTCAGCTGATAAAAGTTTATTTTAGATTTTTTAAATTTCTACATGCTATCATTTTAATAATTTTTTGAGGCTCTTTAACCATATTGTTTTAATATGGAATTCTGTTATGTCATCTATTTTTTTAATATTTTTTAGTTGTCAATGGACCTTTATTTTATTTATTTATATGTGGTGCTGAGAATCGAACCCAGGGCTTCACACATGCTAGGCAAGCGCTCTGCTGCTGAGCCACCACCCCAGCCACTATGCCATCTATTTTTAAAATTTTACACTGAACAAAATATTCTACTTTCTCATCAGAATGGCATATTTATGTACAGTATACACATTTTTTTCTGTTCAGTTTAGTTTATATCTTAAGAGTCATAATCAATATCTTTATAAATGCTTTATATTTCCTATTATGCAATTCATTCACTTATTAATGTGCAAGGAAAGCCTTTATACTATAAGAAATTTAATCTTATTTATAACATTTTTTTTCAATATTTGAAGATACGTGCCTAGCTTACATTATACATGAGTATTTTCGTATCTTTATTTACTTTATCTTTAGTTGATGAATATTTTTTTACTACTCTATCTTCTACTATCTGTCATCATTTTTTTAGTATGGTTTCATATACTACAGAGGTTGGCAAGCTATAATAGTCATTTTTCCTGTTTTCTTGTTGCTGAATTCAGCACATAGCTTAATTCAGTGAATGTGGTGAAATGGATTAGATGGAATCAAAGAGTCAGAGGTTAATGTACAATATTTGAGCTGCTATTATGCTAGTTAGAAAAGTCCTGGATATATGAAGTTTTCCTGCAACATTTATTGCATGTAAGTGTGTCCTGGTGTTAAGAGGTTGTTTAGATGACAGACCACATGTTGCAGTGGGCTTTCCCAAATTTCGTGGGTGTTTTCATATTTATCAAATACAAATGTAGGAAGGATGCCACTCATATGTGAATGGCATTAAGAAGCAGTTTCCTCCATGGCAGCAGGGATATGTATGATTTGTTCATGATCGTTCCAGTAGAAGTTTTAGAAGTGGGAACAAAATGTCAATTTAGGGAGAAATTTCAGTAGATCTAACCTAGAATCCATTCGTTGAACCTATTCAACATATTTACAAGCTCTGATTTTCCATATTAGATAAACTTTAGTTTGTTAAAATTCCCAGAGTATTTTAGTGTTTTCTCTCTTCCACTTTGTTATAATTGACTCAATATTTAATAATCGAAGTAGTTTCAGGATACATCAATGTTGAAAATCTGAGTTAAATTGTCTACTCTCTTAGATTTGAAAGTAAGGACAATCAGATGGACAAAGAAAAACAGGAAACAGGGCTCTAGTAATCCACACCATATAGTGACAACATAGTCACTTTGTGAATGCTTGTATCCTCATGGGATGCGGAACCTGTCAAAGGCAAGTGAACCTGTGTCAGTGGCCACTCTGATAGCCTTTTAGGTAGGGAATAAGGAAACCAAAGAAGGTTACTGCAAATTGTCTAATAAGGGACTATTCCTGAGAGTATAAAAACATTTTTAAGGAATCTGCTATTTGATGGAAAGGAAAAAACACATATCAAAAGGCAGAGAAAAACTTTTGTTTAATTTAGATAGTGATATCAGAGAAGAGGAACTCTTGATGTATTTGTTTTAACTTGAGCAAAGACATGAAAGGGAGAAAAATGATTATTATTTGAGATCTGAAGAAGAGATTATTTATGCATGAGAATATCTACAGATTAAGAGAGAGATCATCCTGTCTCACAGAGTGTAAGGAAAGATGTAAATGGGATTAAATTGCATTATATTGTTTGCTATTAGTTTTCAATAAATATTTGTTAGTATTTTTCCTCATTTTTTAGATAAATTTGCCTTAAACACATTTATCTAGCAGGGGTACATTTCTGAAAATAATAGGAAAGAATATATAAATAAATCTATGTAACATCTTAGACAGTTTTGTTAAATGGCCAACTCCTTTACAAATATTGACTAAAAGTAGAGAGGAAGGCATCTAACCGATGATTCAGTGTTTCAAATGTGGGTTTTGTCCCATGAGTGCAATTCACAAGGTTAAGCCAAGACTGTGATGCCAAACTTATAACAATAAAGACTATTCCTGCAATGTCAGTCAATGAAAATCACAGGATCTTTGGAGTATAGAACAAAGTTAGACACACCTCAGTGCCAAAGATAAAGTACCTACTACTTTAAACCACAGGGAAACAATTTAGTAAACTGAGACAATAATGAGACATTAACAAATGAATTAACTCTATGGTTTCAAATGAAGTTTACATTATATGTGATCAATATGAATTGAATTTCCAAAAGGCCAAGACATAACTGCTCATATTGTGAAGAACCATTAAAAATGCTTTTTCATGTTTTAAGTTAAAATTTGAGATATCCAAGAGCAAAAGAAAATACAGCAAAGATTTGAATTTTACAGTAGAAATTATATAGAGAATAAAATTAATAGAAAAGGAACTCATGTAGATACTATTAGAAAGGTAGTAAAACTCAAGTTATTCATTTTACTGAGAATTATATAATTTCAGTTGCACCTGAGATACCAAGAATGAATTACATTTCAGAAACTAGAAAATGCTTTCAGACAAGCAACTCTTCAGAGACGAAGTAATTTCAAAGATGTGATCAACTATAAAAAGATCATCAAATGTTACCAAAGAGCATATTCTAAAATTAAACAAATGAAAGCTGAAAATACTGTTATTAAAATTAATTGAATTGAAGTAATTTGTTCTATTAAAAAAAACTGAATTTAAAATGTTCACATATTTATTATTTTTCTAAATGCTTAACAAAAGTTTCTATTTATCTAAATTTGTCAAAAAACTTGACTCATAAAATATATGGAAAATATGTTAAATAATAGATTGAGCTTAATTGCATGTACATTTACAATAAAGTATATAGGAAATAATAATATTTCACACATTTTAAATAAAATAAAATTCAAAAATATTAGTAAATGTTCAGTACTCCTACTAATAATGTAACATATAGTCAAAATTTGTGTACTACTACAGGCACTATTCTAAAATACAAAATTTACAAAAACTGTTATGTGCACTTTGTGGGTATTTTACCTTAAAATGATGGTGAAAGTTCCTTGCTATGTATTTAAGTATTTTAACTAATATCTATTATTTCTTTAACTATTGCAGGATATATTCAAAGTTATGAGAAGTACTTAAACTGACTTTAGAAAACAATTTAACAAAAATAAAAGTATTGAAATTATTTATTTTTGTCAAAAATAAGAATGAGGACTTTCTTATTCTGCCATCAATTAAATAATAGCATATATCTATATCTATAGGTAAAGATATGTATAGCTGTCAATAGTAAGACCAAAGCCAAAATATGTTGTTGTTCTAAGACTAAATTGGAAGCAACATCATTTATTCCAACATCTCTATTACACATAAAATGTAAAACAGCTCTGAAAAATAAGCAATCTCAAAAATGCATGCAAATTACCTTCAAGAAAAATAATTTGAAAATTTGATTCTAATCATAAATCTTAGTACACAATTTCTGATGTCAAAACACTCTTATAGGCAATAATTGT
The DNA here is from genome assembly GCA_004024805.1 of Geosciurus inauris. Lineage (NCBI taxonomy): Eukaryota > Metazoa > Chordata > Mammalia > Rodentia > Sciuridae > Geosciurus > Geosciurus inauris. Next base: position 16,164 of record PVHX01026105.1, read on the forward strand.
TAACATTTTCACATAAAAATAAAATATTGGTGATAGTATCACACATATTATTATTTTATCTACTTTAATAAATTGCTTTCCAACAGTTGACTTACAGAAAGTTATATGATGTTACTTTTTTTAGTCTTATAATATTATGTTCCTGATAATACAGCATAGCTCTCTCTCTTTCCATTCTAATTTTGACTAAAATACTAAGAAGATATAAAATAGAAAAAATTATTTCAGCTCCAAATTCCAAGAATAAGACTACATTGGTTAGATTTATCTTCAGCTGTAAGTTACAGATATACAGAATGAGAGAAATAAAGTACTAAGTAAAAAAAATATTTCACACTCATAAAATCCAAGGCAAACATGGTTGCTAAGCTTTCTCCCAACCATGCAATCACACTGACCCTGTCTTTCTCCTTTAGTCTGAAGGTGTGTACCTTGTTCTGATAGGAGACAGAGCTCCAGCTCATAACATCCAAATATGTAAATAATTACATTAAAGGCAATGTCCTAAAGGACATAGTAAAAAAAAGTAGAGACTGTCTAGATAATTAAGAAGGCAAAATCCAATTCCATAATATTGATAAGAAACCTAATTTACATATAAAAGAACAGACACATTAAAACTTACAAAATATAAAAGGCTATATCATGTTATTACTATCTGAAAAAAGCTGAATTACCTGAGTTAATATTGACAGAGAAAGGGCTATTTAATTATGATAAAGGTGTCAATTCATCAGGATATCATAACAATCCCAAATATTTAATCACCTAATGCCAAAGCTTCAAAATATGTGAAGCAAAAGCAGACAGGAATGTGAAAAAATAGACAAATGCACAATTGTGACTGAAGATTTAGACACTTCTCTCCCAATAATTGATGAAATAGGTAGAAATTCTGTAAGAACATTGAAGGTAGGGTGAACACTATTAACAAGATTAATGTAGTTACATTTCTAAAATATTTTATTTAACAATAGTAGGATATTACAACAGCTGTAAATGCATATTTATCAACATAGACTTTACTCTGGGTGTAATAAAAGTTTCATTGAAGTTAAAAATATAAATGTACCAAAATAATATGAAATATTATAATTTATATAAAAAATTCAAAACAGATGAAATATAAAAATTATTTTAAAGACATAAATTGCCAAAGATCACTTGTAAATAAAGTGACAATATATATGTTTCTATTTTTATTAAAGTAATTGTGTAGTTAAACAATTCTTCTCACAAAGCAATACTTTAGGTCCTGATAAACTCATCAGGGCTCTACTCATCCTGCAAAAATGTTTCTCATAAAATTTAAAAGGAATGAATATTATTAGCCAACATATTCACCAGTGTTCTGAAACAGAAATCAGGCAAGTTAATTTGTTGCAATATTATAATCAAGATTGTCAGTAAAAATGTTTATGTTTCAGAAGAAGCATATTAAAGTTACCTGATAATAAGTGATGGTAAGTTAAGATGTAGAATATAAACCTCCTGGCAACAAACAAAATAACACCAAAAAGAGCTATAGGTAAGAACTCAATGTATGAATCAAAAAATGTTATAAAAAGTGCTAACTTGATCCATAAAAAGAAAACTGAAAAAAAAAAAGAAAAGAAAAGTAAAGAAAAGAAAAAAGAACAAATGGGACAAACAGAAAACAAATAGATAATATATTTCCAAGAAAATTTATAAATATTTACATTGAATGTAGTCTAAGCATCACACTAAAAATGACTTCAAGACCACTGTATTTATTAACATACAAACATAATGCAAACATTCTTAACACAATTTTGTCAACAATATGTAAGTAGATTAAGTGTCACTATCAAGTGGCATTTATCCCATGAATATAATAAGGTTGATTTAACACCTCAACATCAGTAAATGTAACTCAATATAGCAATAAATAAAAAAGTAAAAGCAGGGTCATCTCAATAAATGTAAAAAAATACTGTAAAATTTTTGTCATCCATTTATACTAAATGTCTCACCTATGAATAAGAGGCAAATTCCGCAACATGATGAAGGATATCTTCAAAAAAAACTTAAGGTTAACATTATACTTAATGTTGGAAGAATGAATTATTAGCTCATATTGTTAAAATAATGTAACATTTTCATTCTCATCACATTTTTCAACATTATATCAGAGATTCCAGAAGTGTTATAAGGCAATAGAATAAATAAGCATTCTTCTGAATTAGAAAGCATAAAAATAGTGTGTCTCTATTCCAAAACAAGATTTTCAGCTTAGAAAATTTCATGGATACAACAAAGGGGCCATTAGAAATAAACACCTAACTTTAGCAAGTTTGAAGAATAAAATATTTATATATGCAATTAATTATGCTCTATATACTAACAGTTATAAAATAAACATGGAACATTTTCCAGGACAGAGTACATGCCAGAAAATAAAACAAGTCTCAGTAAATTTATACTGAAATCATAAAGTCTTTCATCTGGCCACAATGTAATTTAATAAGAAATCATTTACAGAATAAATTTCAGAAATATGTAAATATATAAGAATTAAACAACACATTCATATTTTAGGTCACACAACTAATCTTACCAAATACAAAGGAACAGAGATAAACCTTGAATCTTATCAAATCATAATAGAAAAAAATTAAATATCAATGACAAGATATAAAACAGAAACTGCTCTAACACCTGGAGGTTAAATAATATGCTCTTGAATGACAAATGGATAGAAGGAGAAATCAGTGGAGAAATTTAAAAAATCTTAGAAACAAGTGAGAATAGTGATACAACATCAAAATCTCTGTGACTGTATGAAGGCAATTCTAAGAGGAAAGTTTGTATCACTGAGTTCATTTAACCCTACTTTCCAATATAACTATATTTTCCTGTTACACATCTAAGCAGAAGGAACCAATGTAGAACTAGAGAAATTATTATGGAATTAAACACATTTTTTTTGTTTGTTGTTGTATGTCTCTAAGCTGCTTAAGAATTCTTTTAATCTGACTTATATTTCTGCTTACCAGTGAAAATTGCCATTTGGAAATAGCACTCTATTTATGTCACCAAAAACCTAGCACTTTGCAGAAAGTGCTTTAGCTTTTTTACAGCTAAATTTTTAAAAATCTTTAACTATCCTATTCATCCATGAGCACTTTTTTTTCCTAGCACCTACAATGCCTGGGCACTGAGGTTGAAACACAGAATGAACAGAATTATCCACCCAGTTACAAGCAGCACGAGACCAGAACAAAGCTGCTACTTTGAAATTAAGGTTGATGAAAACAGAGGAAAAGTTGTTATATCGAAAGTTCATAATAAGTTCCTTTCCAGGAAAGAAAAATTTGAGGAGAGGCCTAACATTCAAGCCACTTTTTATGTAAAATCACTAATCAGATTATTCCCTTTCTTATGAAGAAATCTGGGAGGAATGGGGAGGGCTTGGTCATAAATTTTGACCACAGAGCTGACATGTGCTGTGGGGAGCAGATGTTTTTTCTTTAATGCATTTCTTCTTATTCCTTTAATCCAACAAATGCATTTCATGTGAATTTTCCCTATACTACAAGAAACAAAGAGTATATTGGCTCAAGGAGGCCTGTGAGTGGAACAGCAAGAGAATAAAACTATTGCCTTATGGAACTGCAAGTTAAAAAGACAAAGTATGAAAATAAGACACATTTATAAATAATAACTATCGTAAATATACTGCATATAATGCATATCTATGTATAATCTGTGTAGACATACACATACATTAATACATGTACTAATTATACTGGCTGAGCCTTTTACCCTTATCATCTACTGAAGCTTTTCTACTTGGAAGGATTAAGGTAAATGTAGTTAAGAAGACTTATAAAAGGCAAAATCATGTTCCTTTGGGTTGGGAAGATAATAAATTCTACTTTGTTCAAAATCCAAAGGACAATATACACAGGGAATCTATGATCTATACTATACTTTTTAAATGTACCTTCACAAGCTGGACTAAATTATAACTTCTGATACCAACACAGCACAGAAGAATAGAGACCAGTACTAATTCTATATGTCGTTGTCAAAGGTTGGTAAGCATAAATCTAGAAGGAAGAATCTTCCTCAACATGAAAGAAGAGGAAGATATTTTATTGTTTGTATTTATTTTTTCATATGGTTTAAGATGATAGTGTGGTTTGGATCTTAAATGTCACACAAAAGCATGTGTGTTTAAGCCTTGGTCCCCAATGCCAGTATGTTTAAAAGTGGGGTCTTTGGGTGGTGATGAGATCATGAAGGCTCTGACATCAACAATGGATTAATCTGGCTAGAGGAAATGAATCATTGAGTGTCTATTTTGTCTCTGGCCATTTCCAACCCCACTGTCTCTTTACTTGCTTTCCTCCATGATGTGAGTATTTTGCTCTATCATCTGCTCCCTGATATGATATTCTGACTCACCACAAGCCTAGAAACAACCAAGTAATCAAGTGACTGTGGACTGAAACTTCTAACACCATGAGCCAAAATGAACCATTCTTTTTTAAGTTTATTGTTCTCAAGTATGTTGTCATAGCAATAGAATGCTAACTCACCCAGATGGAGAGGTGATAACATTGAAATATAAAAGGTGCACAACTGTTTCACAGTTACAATAAATTGTGAATTTCAGCACATGACCAATGTTTATTTACAAATATAACTCTCTTTGGCCAGTGGAGATAAATTTTAATAAAGAAAAATCCATAGGTATAATCAATTTAGTATCTTAGTACAGAACATACTAAAATCAAGTAAGTTTCACAAATGATTGGCAAAGAAAGAATAATCTTATCACCTTGTTTGGAGCTGGTTGAGTAAAATTTCTCTTATCATTTGAGTCATAGAAAACTAAAGACATTTCATATTAAAATAAAATAAAATATACTATAAAGTAACTATAAAATAACTTTATAAAGTAACTAAAATACTATAATAACTTTCTGGTACATGAAAGAAAATAGAGTAAAATATCACAAAAAAATAATGTGCACAAAATGAATTTCATGCTCCCCTAAAATTCACTTGTAGAATCCTAATCCCTGTTATGAAAATGTTTGAATGTAAGACCTTCAGAGGTAATGATGTTTGTGCAAAATAATGAGAGTGAAGCCATCATTATATAATTAGTGT